>CAMZMU010000011.1:1764621-1969221 GCA_947311845.1 Poa pratensis | reverse complement strand
ATCAATTTTGTTAAACACTGCCAGCCTTTTATCTTTATCATTCAAGCCTCTCACATTCCAATCAAATACCAACCAGTCCATCCAATTTCCAGGGCTACTATCCATTAAACCGTTTTAGCGAGAACCGGCTTTATTGGAGAGGCCTCAAGCTTCTCCCTGGACAAATCTTTCTCTTCTATCCCAAGCTCTTTTCCTGCCAACTGACGAACATGAACTGGAGTGATTGGTGGGGCAGCAACTTCTTGGGTAATCTTTGGCTTAGCTGAACGTGGCTTGTTTCTTGGCTCTGGGAAGTCCAACATTGGCACCAGCCTGAAGCCTTCATTATGCACTGCACTCCGAGTTGGCCTTTGATCAGATCTCACCAAAGGAGTGGTCACCTGCTTTCTAGCCCTCTTCTTCGGAACATCTTTGCTATTATTTATAGCAGGCATGATTAACTGAACTGGCTGGACAACAGGCAGAGCCAACACACCAGTAATACTCTCAATATTATCGTCATGAGCAAGTACCTCGGTCACAGGAACGGCATGCATACCAGAGATCAAATCTTTCCCAAGGACAGACAAGGGTTGGAAATTAAGACTGAACAAATGCCTAGCACAGTTGGTGTTAAGATATTCAGACCAGGCCATCACGGGATCAGGGAGGAGAACCCTGAAGGCATGCACAACAGATGGCTCCACAGCAGGTGCTGCTACAACCGGAGGAACATAGGGAACTATAGCAAGGGAATTCTGCTCCTTATGTTGCTGATTCAACTCAACCTGCATTGGTTCAACATCAACATGGACTGGCACCTCCATAACCTGCTCAGGTCCTTCAGCTTGTGCCCTAAGCACAGAAACACACGAACCACCAGGAAATTGCATGATAATGGTGGACTGATCTTGTGTAATCTCTGGACAGGTGGAACAGTAGGCTCCAGTGGCTGCTCCCAAACACCCATACCATCTTGGCCTACATTATCGCCATCAGCTTTCGGGGCTACTGGTATCTCATTGAAAATAACCGGCGAGGAGTCAGATTGATAAGACTTTTTGACGACCCAGCGAAAAGTCTTTCCTGCCCCTAGGCACTCCTTCCTAACATGTCCCGGTTTGGAGCAAGACCAACACCTAATCTTGCTAGTACAATTACGCGTAGCATGTTTAAAGCTAAAACACTTGGAACAAGTCCATACCTTCGCTGCCATATCTTCAATCATCTTAGTGAAAGCAGGATCCGGGTCGGGCACCAAAGACATGGGCTCATCCACAACAGAAGGCTGGCAAGAAGGTCATGAGATGGTCTAGGCGTAGGACAGAGCACACCAACAGGGTTCCCAGTAATAGATGTATCAATTGCAGCAGAGGAACTCATAACAAACCTAGAACTATTATTATTCACAATCTCAGCAGAAGGAGTAGTCTGAGAATTAAAAGAACCGAACTGAATGATGACACCAGATTTGCCAACAGAAGAAATAAGCTCTGGGGAGAAAATCACAGCCGAATGCTTACTGCGAGCATGGCTGACAAAAGGTGCCTTCTCTGGAATCACTACTACAGATGGAATCACAGGCTTTTGCTTCACCTGATAATGAACATGGCGTGTCTCCTTCTTGGCCGGCACAACCTTTTTAGTAGACACAACAGTCCATTCCCGATCACATTCCTTCTTCCAGAGATTAAATTCATATTTCCAGCTAGGGCCTCCTTTACTCCACAGATGGAAGAAACATTTGAATTGTAAACATTCATACCAACGCTGCTTCAGTATGTGAAATCCCACTTGCTTGGAGAAAACCTCAAACGAGAAAACTCGATCATGGATAAGAGTAACCCTCAGTTGACCACAAAACCCTCCAATCACTACCTCTAAAGCCAACAACAGAATCTTCATCCAGCCGAAAAGCAGCACGACCAAAAGAAACGACCATTCGAAAGGACATGGGGCCAACAGGGTGGACCGATGAACCGAACACGATTTAACTTCCTTTGCCAACGCAAAACCCCGCGAGAAATCCAGATCCAGGACCCGACTGGCATGAACTGCCATTGAAGAAGGATCTATGGGGCGATCGTCAAATAATCTACCAGAGCGGTCATCTTGATCAAACACAACCAGATCATCTTTATGAAAAAGACAGCCATCACGCAAAACTAGCCGATCTTGAACTTTGACCCGATGAGACACAAACAGAACCTCAGATCCAGGATGGACACATTCACGAACCTTCAAAGAGCGCCCATCAACCCTGACGCCATTGCTGGCCCAAAGAGAGATCAGTTTCTTCTTCGGATCAAACAACAAAAAACCGACGTACAAATTGTCCACCCTCCTGGTGAGAATGGGATAGAGAACTTTCCACCTCCAGAGGGACGGGGAGAGGAACCTTCGACATGACGAAGGGGAATTTCAGGGAAAAGGAGGGATAAGGACGCCGGCGCCGAAGGGCATCGGCGGTGAGGAGAGGGCCTAAACCCTAGATCGCCATGGTGATCGCCTGCCCTAGAACGATGATGGAGTTGTTGTTCCCGTTGACTGGATAGTTGCCGTGAAAGTCTGTTGACGGGGTCCTCTGCCGGGTGGTCGCGGTCCTGTCCGTTTCCTTACTATTTGGAGTTGCTCTCTACCTATATGTGTTGCATTTGTATTCCAATGCAATTTAATTATATGCTCACATTTAGGGGGAGCTTCTCATGTCTTAAGCTTGGGAAACTAGGTACTATATAATTATGCTTTCTTTGCAAATCCTAGTGTTGTCATCTAACACCAAAAAGGGGGAGATTGAAAGGACATTTCTTAATCCCTTGTGTTTTGTGTGTTAGGCAACAACACTAGTGATGATTTAATATGTGAATCAAGTGATGCAGGTTTTAGGTGGTTAAAACATCTTTGCATCGAATCCAAAAAGGAAGTTGAAAAGAGCTTGTATTGTTGCTGAAGAAAGGGAATCGGATTATCCGATCCATGTTGGGTCGGATTATCCGATTATCAAGGAATAGCTCGAATTCGGCTAAGGACTTTAAAGCAGTGAGCACTGATGTTTTTCGGATTATCCGGTCAATTCTGGATCGGATTATCCGACTCTCAGGAATTGCTCGATTTCGGCTAAGGACCTTAAAGCAGTGAGCACTTATGTTTTTCGGATTATCCGGTCAATGCTGGATCGGATTATCCGACTCTCAGGAATTGCTCGATTTCGGCTAAGGACCTTAAAGCAGTGAGCACTGAGGTTTTTTGAATATCCGATATGGGTTGAATCGGATTATCCGATCATGTCGGATTATCCGATCCCACTTGAATCGGAATATCCGATTTACCTGTCTGCAACGGCTACATCTCAGGGAGGGGTATAAAAACCCCTCCACCTACCTCCAGCAGCTCAGCTCGCCCAAAATATCTGCTCCTCCATTGTTGCAAGCTCAAAGCTACAAGATCTCCCAATCCCTCCACCCAAACTCGTTGATACTTGGAGGATTGAAGGAGAAGGCCCGGATCTACATCTTCACCAAGCCGTTTTACATTTCCCCCTCATTTACTTGAGGGCCCCTTTGCTAGGGTTTCCATTGGGAAAACCTAGCTTCTTGTTGATCTCACTTGTTGTCTTTGTGACAGATTCGTAGTCGTTCGGGAGCCCCCAATCCCGTTGTGGGTTGTGCCCCGGATTGTTGTTGTAAAGGCTCCGGACTCCGCCTTGAAGGTTTCCGATAGTTGAAGGTGAACCAAACCTTTGTGGTGCGGTTCATCGGAGAAGAAGGTGAAGCCTTTGTGGCTGTTGAACCATTGTGTTGGTTCACACCTCTCCAACGAGACGTACTCCCCTAAAAAGGAGGAACTCGGGATTACATCCGTGTCTCCGTGTGCTTTCACTTCGGTTACTTCTATCCTTACTTATCGTCTTTACTTCGTGTATCTTGCTTAGTCGCTAGCTTGTCATATAGGTAAATTCACCGTAGTTGCATATATAGAGAATTTACCTTTCGTGTCAAGCCTAATTTGAAAAAGTATTAAAATTGGAGTAGCACCTATTCACCCCCCTCTAGGTGTCATATGATCCTTTCAGCAGCTGCGGGTGCAACAGGCGCTGTGCTACGTGATTTCCAGGGCCAATTTATTTCTGCAAGTTGCTCCTTTATCCCTAACATATATTCTACAGCTATGGCAGAGGCAGCTGCTATGAAAGAAGGATTAGCACTGGCGTGTAGACTCGGTTGTAACGCCATCGTTGCTGAATCCTATTCTTTGGAGACAATTGATTCCTGCACCGGGGTGGACACGTGGTGGAGTGATTCGGCTGCTATCTTCGCGGACATGTTGATTTATCTTCAAACATCGACAGGATTGAGTTCAAACATATTCCAAGGGAAGCCAATATGGTTGCGCACGAAATTGCTAGGCAATGCTTCATTGATAAAGTTAATTGTATTTGGGACGATGATCCCCCTAGATTTTTGCTTACTACCCTGTTAAACGATGTAACTATTGATGATGGTTGAAGCAGCAAGTTTCAGACGCACTCTTTTCCTTGCCAGGGTACCTAAGGGGACTGGTAAGTTTTTAATGAAGCGGCTTGCTAGCTTAATAAAGTGTGGTTAAAAATTCAAAAAAAAAAGGAATTATGGAGTCATATGCATGCCACTATTTGATGCATTAAAGAAAAGTACTTTCATTTGGTCTGAAGCACAAGAGATGGCATTCTAGAAATTAAAAGAATGCATGACTCAAGCACCAGTGGTACCAATGCCCAATTTCTCCGAACCTTTTTTTTCTGGAAGTAGATGCATCTGGGAAAGGCATGGGAGCTGTTCTTATGAAAAATGGCAGGCCAATTTCTAGTCTAGGGTTTAGAACATGAAGAATGGAAAGCTCACCGTAGGGAGGGGCATGTACGGCTGTGGGGAGGCGCAACGACGGCGAACGGCGATGGGCCGGTGCGGAGGACAGGCGTCAGCTGTAGGGAGGGGCACGTATGGCGGCGGGGAGGCACAACGATAGGTAACGGCGGTGGGGAGGGGGTAGTGACGGGAACGATGAGTGTGACATGTGTCCATGCCCGTGGCTTGGTCAGTTAGTCTTTCGACCGATCACGAAAACGAGGAGACGAGGACGTGTGATGGAACCTAGTGACATACTCCCTCCGTTTCAAAATATAAAATGTTTTAGATTTTTCAATATGGCTACATACAGACTGAAATGTAAATTTACACGCTAAAACGCGTCTAGCTACATTCAAATCAAAACAAGCTAAAAGATCTTATATTTGGAACATAGGTAGTAGTATTTTGTTTGGTCAATCGTGGTACTCCCTCTGTTTTTATACTTCGCGTTCTGAATTTTTCAAAGTCAAACTTTTCAAAGTTTACCAAGCATATACGAAAAAAATATCAATATCTATAATATTAAATATATATAATATGTCTTATAAGATTCTAATAATGTTAAAATTTTGTTATAAATATTTATATTTTTCCCTATACATTTGATCAAATTTCATAAAGTTTGAATTTAACTAAACTCATAACGCGAAGTAATTGTAAACGGAGGGAGTAGTAAACTCAGATCACCGCTGTCGGACGCCTTGTGCAAGCAATAGCCCTACTTCTGCCTTCGGTTGATAATATTTTTGAACCTATAGCCTTTCGGTCGATAATATTATAATGGAACAACACCAAAAATGGTGTTTACAAGGTTGAAGCGTATGAGTTATTTAGGATCCCAACGTGCATATGTGGGCGAAACTAGGCGGATTGCTCTAGTATGTTGGCTTGAGGTATTGTGCTTTGGATGATTTCAAAAACTCCGTCCTCTTGTGGTGTCTTGGGTCCTTCTTACATAGTCAGGTGGTGAGCATTCTTCGTTTTGAGTCGTCTACCTACGAGTAGAACTCCTAGACGTCCAAAGGTATATTGGTCACTTTGGTTGTCTCGCAAGGCTTTCCTTGTGAGCTACTTAGTCCTCGTACAATCGGCGCGGGCAGGGTTCCCTGTAGAATGTAGGGACGCATTTGGTAGCCTGCATAGGATTCTGGGCGATGCAGGCTCTGGGCCTGGTTGCGTAAGCTGTTTGGTGGCCTGCATCGCACTGCAGGGCACGCAGCTGCACATAGTTTGGTTGCCTGCTTTTTCCATTTCTGACTCTCCACATGCAAAGACATGATGTTTGGGTGACAACAATGTTTCCATGTGTGTCATAGAAATGAGATCCCCTCACCACATTCAAAATTGATGAGGTTATCAGCACACACAATCAGAGAGAAGCACAACAACATCACACCATAAACACATTAGGGGTACTTAATTAACACCTACTTACATAGAGTAGCACATAATTAACACCTACTTAGGTTTGTATTAGGTGCATCCCATGCCACCTGATTAGTTAATAACAGCCAGGGTACACACCCCTGGCCCAAAATGTCAGGGTTCGAACAACATCCCCAACTAGGTTTGTATCAGGTGCATCCCATGCCACCTGATTAGTTACCAACAGCCAGTGGTACACACCCCTGGCCCAAAATGTGAGGGTTCATACAACTACCCTACAAACCACTTCTTCTTCTACTTCATGTATCAGTAGGAGATCATCACCTTCGATGGAAGTCACAGTCAAACACCTTCTGAGTGGAGGTGCCGTGCTGGAAGACCTTGATGTTGAAGCCCCCATCGTGGTACTTGAACACCACGACGTCCCCAATGCCCAGGTCCTTCTCCCTAGCAAACTCCCTCCAGCCCTTGAAGAGGACGAGATCCTCCTCGAACCACTGGAGCTGGACGAAATACTCACAACACTGGACCACCGGATTGGCACAGAGGTCTTGGGATGAGGCCGAGCCTTGGACGGCTTGAGGATGAGCTTCTTCACTTGGACCAGCAGGGTCTTCAGTTCTGGAGGAAGGACTATGGCCTTCATGTCGGAGTAGCTGAGGTCGACATAGAAGCGCCAAGGCCCCTCGTACGCTGGTTCATTTCCCAGACGTGGAGGACGGCCTACACTCTTCTTGCCATCGAAGTTGTTGCGCTCCATCTCCTTCACAGCCTCCTCCAGCCCTTGAACAACAACCCTTCTCACTTCAGTGTTGTGGTAGATGACGTCCTGAAGATGTTCAGGAGGAGTAGGCTTCATCTCGCACAGCGCCTCCCATGTCTGCGAAAGGAAGCACAGTGATCAGACATGAAGCAAGGATGATTGCAATCGAGCAATGATCAATGGCATTGTCCATTGCCACCGAGTAATGGACAATGCCACTGATCATTGCTCGGTTGAATGGCAAGGACCAACTACCGGAGCTATAATCTACAATGGCATCTCAACTACTGGAGCTTCATCTACTGGAGCTATAATCTACAACAATGAGTACAACAATGGCATCTCAACTACTTGAGCTTCATCTACTCAAACAATAACTAGTGAGCAAAGATCCATGCCAACATCATCAGGATGAATGGCAAAGATTAAGTGTGTACTAGATCTAATAAACATCTATGCGACCATGAAAAAACCCTAAGCACGCGGACTGGGAACGAAAGCTTACCATCGGAGCCGCACAGGCTCCTAGCCCTTCCACTTCCAGGAGTTCGTCGTTGTCGGAGCTGTTGTGGCTGTTCCCAAAGCCGTTGTGGCCGACGCCGGAGCTACAAACGTCGGCGTTGAAGAGGACGAGGGTGAAATGCCCGGTGGAGGGGGACGACGGCGGCTCGCATCACAGATCCGATTCCTAGGGGAGATGGCGGCGAAGGAGCGTAACACGGCCTGGGGGGTAACCAGGCGGCGGCTCGGGAGGCTGGGTTCTTGCGGCTGCCTGCGCCGCCAGCATCGCCGACCTCCTAATGGCGTCCCAACCGCCGGCATGCGAGCTTGAAGGCGAAGCGGCCCGGGCGGCGACGCAGGTGTGCACCGCTACCGGGGAAGGGACGATTCAGCGTAGGCAGACGGGCGGGGTCAGAGTGCGCCGCCGCGCTACGACCCGTCCCCGCCTCGTACTCCATGATGGTGCGCGCCACCGTCGACGATGGTCGGGGACTGGCGAGTCCGGCTGGATCTACGCAGGGTGGAGGCGGCGGAGGAGGAGCACCGGTCATCCGTCTCCTCGGTCGCGTCAGCCAGAGACTGATGGGACGTGAGAGGGCGGTGAGGGGAACGAGTGAGAGGAGAGGGAGAGTGGGGCGGATATTGATGGGCGTCTCCGCGCTTCTCCACGCGTGCATCTGCTGGGCAGTTTCCGTGCACGCTGCGCTCGCTAGGGCCTAGCTCCACTGGAACGGTCGATTCGACCATGCTTGCTGGCCTGGCCCGAGCCTACTTTGTGACTCGTGCCGGCCTAGCCCAAAAGCGCATGCAGGCATCCAAACGCGGCGCGCTGGCAGCTGGCGGGCCTAGTCTGGCCTGCTGCAGGCTACCAAACGCGACCTAGACTCACTCGGCCGTTACGCGGTCTTGTGATGCATCATCATTTATTTTCTTCCAAAATATCACGTCAACGTGGCAGCGGTCTAAGCACCACATGAGCAGTTCAAACGCTAATCTATGCTGCTTAGGAGCCACGATAAACAACTTAAATAGTTTTAGTACCTAAATCTGCAGTTTCAAAATTTTATGCCCAACTCTAATAGGACTATGATCCATTTTATGCCTAAATTTAAAAAATTATAGGAACTAGGATTTCAAAACCAATGAAAAAATAGCGCGCTACAACAAAATAGCGCCGGTCTTAAAATACGCTATTAGCATGCTATATCGCGCTATAGCGTGCTATTAGCGAGACATTGTACACATTTTATTTAGCGAGACAATTCTCAAAACGCTTTAGCGTGCTATTAGCGAGGTTATAGCGCGTTATTTTTTTCCATGTTCAAAACAAAGAGCTCGCTCAGCTCGGAAACCAAAAGGAAGTCACCGGTCAGTAATTACTCTATCTAGTGAAGGTTTCTTTTTTTTCATAATCATTTTAGCTAGGGGTAAAAACGAGCCTACATGCAAGATACGGCCAAACCTTTTAGGTGCCAGAAGCCTATTTGTTGGGGAAATGTTGCAAAATAATACACATGTGCTTACTACACACTCGTTCTCACAGTAAAGAGATGTCAACGAGATGGAAAAGCAGAAAAGGCTGTCGCAGAAGCAAAACTCCACATCAGGCAACATCAAGACGCAAGATAGGCCACAAGGCGCGTTTTCTAGCGTCTAGATGGCCGCGAAATACTCTTTGCTCCCCTTGGGGTCGGGCTTCATGGACTTCTCCCCAGGCTTCCATCCAGCTGGGCAGACCTCGTCCGGGTTTTCTTGGACGTACTGCAAAGCCTGTAGCATAGCAAAAAGGAGCGGTAAGCTTAGGTTTACACATTCCGTGACACAAAGGACGAAAACTACAAACGGACAGACTGGCTTGGCAGGCCTGATTCAAGCAAAAGACCAATTGTGTGTGTAGAGACAGGTCCTGGATGGCATCTTGGCAGGAACAGATTAAGCAGACCAAAATAAGCTGGGCCTTTTCCGTGCCATTAGATTTGCTCATATCGACTATAATGCACCTTGCAGTTCTTAAGGTATATGCACTTGTAACAACAAACTGTGTAATCTTAATGCTGGAAATGGAGCTTCAGAGCAGTACGATAATTGTACTATTTTCAAGTAAAATTTTATGGCATTATTTTACAGCACATGACGAACTTAAAATGTATAACACAAGCGTACTACATATGATTACAAATTAACATTGTAGAGCACGTAAGTGTAATTAAAGTATAAAGTGCATTTTCAATCTTAAATAAATTACTTCCATTATGAAATAATGGAAAAAAGGTGTATCCTGGTTCGAAGAAATACACATTACACATCGAAATGATCTACCTTAAACTGTGTTTCGCAAGCAGTAACGACTTTAAATATATGTTCTTCCCATGCTGGTTTATGACTAAACTAGCAGAGCTTGTCCTTTGTTTCCTAGAAGGCTGAAGCAAAGGACTATCCCTGAAGTTCAGCAAGCATAAAATGTAGAATACCTGAAGTGTCCTCATGGTCTCATCCACACTGCGACCAATCGCGAGGTTGTTAATGGTAGAGTGTTGGATTACTCCCTCTTTGTCAATGATGAAAAGTCCTCGCAACGCAATTCCCTATTGACAAGACATGCGGATTTACACAGCGACAGAAAACAGAAATGGAGAAAAGAAGAAGCAGGACCACTCAGTATGGGAGAGTAACAGCATCAATTGGTCAAATGGGATACCTGATCAGGTATAAGTACACCAAAGGACTTCGAAATTGATTTAGTAACATCAGAAATCAGTGGGTAATTCAAATCACCGAGCCCACCAGACTTCCTGTCTGTTTGCACCCATGCAAGATGAGAAAACTGCATCCAAATAATGGTTTGAATCAGGTACTCAGGTTTTCGACTTAAGGACAGAGATGAAACACCATAAAAAGGTCCATTCTGACAAAACTATAGCAACAATATCGTTTCAGTACAGAAACTGTATTAACTAGAAATCTAAAACTTATATTAAAGCTATTATTTACAACAGCATTGATTCAACAATACCTGTTGGCCATTTATTGCACCAGAAGAGATCAAAACAAGTATATTGGCAGGCCAGAAACCACTATTGAATTCCAATTCGTTCAATTTTATGGTGAATCATAATATTGGTGGAACATCGTAGGGGCCAAGGTGGGCCTACCCCCTCCCTTCCCTCCCCGATACCCCCACCAACATGTGTGGAATTCCTCTAATTAGTAGTGTTGCTTTGAGCAATTTAATAATAATTAGGACTCCTAATAAGTTTCATAAGCCTTGGTCCCTCCTTATTTTTTCTCCAAACTCTGCCACAGGTGAAGCAACAAGCCAATATATATTAAGTATGTGAAGCACAGAGCATGCTTAATCAGTAAATATTATTGTCTACAAAACTGACTGTCCAAATTTTGGCATTAGAATTTAGAAAAACAGAATAATGCTCTAGATCTGTGCATGGCCAGCACCAGGCATGCAGATTTCTCAAAATAGGAGCAGTTATCCAGCCATACTAACGAATAATTTATTTTCTCTTATGAGCCCTTTAGTCCAAAAACTGCACTCATAGGATTTCATGATTGGACATTGAACCCAATTCATATGATAGGAGTCGCTGGAGTATTAGGAACGGCTCTGCTATGTGTTATTCATAGAGTGATCATAGAACAGACTATTTGAGGACATTGATGTTGCAAATGCCTTCCTCGTTTTTAACCAAACTCAAGCTGAAGAAACTCATTCAAAGGTTACTGCTGACCGCTTTTGGTCCCAAATCTTTTTCCAGTAAACATTGGTTACATTTATTTATACTATTTGTACCCATCACCGGTTTATGGATTAGTGCTATTGGCGTACTTGGCCTGGCTCTGAACTTACATGCCTATGACTTCGTTTACGAGGAAATCCGTGCAGCGGAAGATCCTGAATTTAAGATTTTCTACACCAAAAATATTCATTTAAACGAGACCACATGGAAATGTTCTTTAATGGAACTTTCATTTTAGCTGGCTGTGACCAAGAAACCACTGGCTCAGATTTTCTACACCAAAAATATTCATTTAAACGAGACCACATGGAAATGCTCTTTAATGGAACTTTCATTTTAGCTGGCCGTGACCAAGAAACCACTGGCTCCGGTAAGCTACTTGGAGCTCACTAGCCCATGCAGGATTAATTGTATCCTAGGGGCTCATTACGTACAAGAAAAGCCCATGTATGAACAAGGGCTAATTTTACTTCCACACTGTCACCAAGGAAACAATATGTGCACGAATAAGAGAGATTGGTACATTTAATTCGTCTGGGTATTGAAAGTGTCTCTGTTACATGACATGCGACCAAGAAAAACATCTACAGTTTCTCAATGCTGCAAGTACAGGCACAGTGCATCTTTCACCAAATCAAATGAATGACAATATATTTATGCTACCACGACTGTGAAATGACATGAATTTTTCATGATGTTGAAAGTTGTAACATACCACGCTGTCGATTGAAACACCAAGGACCTGAGTGTTTATCTTCTCAAATTCCTCGTGTCTGTCGCTGAAAGCAGTAATCTCTGCAAAGACCAGGCACACGCATTTATCAGGGCCTCCTCAGACCATTGCTCGATAGTCATCCAAAGCAACATTCCCTTCGAAATTATGAACTCACCTGTTGGGCAGACGAAGGTGAAGTCCAAGGGGTAGAAGAAGAGAATCACGTACTTCTTGCCGATATAATCAGATAGCTTCACCTGAAAACACAAAGGGTATATCAACCGCAGGAGCGATTGTTAGAGGCTCAGAATTCAGGAGACACAGCGCCAACGCACTACGGATACAGGAAGATGCAAGCAAACGCTTACATTGATGAACTCCTGGTCGAACACGGCCTCGGCGTCGAAGTCAGGCGCCTTGTTCCCGACCAATGGCAAATCGTCCTACAAAGCGCAGATACCAGAGCCGGTAAGAAGGAGGCGAATCCAAATCCAATACAGGGTCGTGGGGGTACGAAGGTTACCACTCCGCCGGCGCGGGCGACGAAGGCGCTGGTCCGGGCGGATCTGGTGGCAGCGGCGAGGCGGATGGGCCTCGAGGCGGCGAGGGGCGGGCGAGAGACGGAGAGAGACTGCGGCGCGAGGGGTGCGGTGAGGGGCTTGGGGGTGGGGGTGGGGGTGGAGGAGACGACAGTGGAGGTGGCGAAGGAGCAGGCCATGGCCGAGCTCCGGAGGAGTGGACGAGGAAGGATGGAGTGCGGCTTTCGGGATTTTGGGTGCTTGCGATGGTGTTTGGGCTCGGAGTAAAATGCACCTGCTTCGGCTCCATGAGAGCATCTCCAACCATCTCCCCCCACACAGACCCTAAACCGACCGCGCGGATGGTCCGGACGGCATTTGGCTCAAAAAGCGTCACCCAAGTGCGGCCCCCAAACCGGCCCCAAACGACCGGCTGACCGGCAGCCCTCAAACCCAGCCCATATGTGCGGTGGGTTTGGGGTGGCGCGGACGCGACCGGACGCACCCGCCCCGTGGGTCGCTGACAGCGCGGACCCACGGGAAGGGAGGCTGACCAACACCGGAAGCGTGAGGTGGACTCGCCGGCGCGGCGTCCAAGGCTGTCTCCTCTACTCCCCACCGGCCGTATTTAATTCCGCCTCCGTCTCTCCGCTTCCACACTTCCCCTCCTCCGCTTTCGCCACCGTCTCTCCGCCGCGTAGATCCACCCGCAATGTCGTCGTCCGACTCCTTCGATTGAGAGGATATGGAGCCCGAGGTGGAGTCACGGCGCGAGGCGGCGCCCCGCGCTCCGGCTCCCCCATCGACGACGACGAGCTAGCACTATGATACGTCTCAAACGTATCTATAATATAATTTTTTATGTTCCATGCCTGTTTTATACCAATTGCTATATGTTTCATATACACTTCATAGCATTTTTATGCATTTTCTGAGACTAACCTATTAACATGATGCCACAGTGCCAGTTCCTGTTTTCTGCTGTTTTTCCGTTTCAGAAAATCTAGTCAGGAAATATTCTCGGAATTGGACGAAAATCAACGGAGCCCAGTTTTTCACCGACACAAAGACGTAGTCCAAAGGGCGCACGAAGAGGCGACCCAAGGGGCCCACACATGACCTGGGCGCGGCCCCTGGCAGGCGCGCCGATACCGTGTGTGGCGCCCTCGGGTGCCCCCACGCGCCGCCCTTTCGGCTATATATTCATCTTCTCTCGAAAATCCTAAGTACCCGAGCAATTATCCACGGAAAGCTCTGTCGCCGCCGCCGTCGTCAACCCTAATTCGGGAGGGTTCTGAAACTCTTCCCGGCACCCTGCCGAAGAGAGAGATCATCGCCGGAGGGCTCTACATCATTATGCCCGCCTCCGGAGTGATGCGTGAGTAGTTCATCCTTGGACTACGGGTCCATAGCAGTAGCTAGATGGTTGTCTCTCCACTTTGTGCTATCATGTTTAGATCTTGTGAGCTGCCTAACATGATCAAGATCATATTATTGTAATGCTACATGTTGTGTTTGCTGGGATCCGATGAATAGTGATGTTGTGATCAAGTTGTTTATCAATATATCTACTCTTTTATTTATGTTCTTGCATGTTCTCCGTTGCTAGTAGATGCTTTGGCCAAGTAGATATTTGTGACTCCAAGAGGGAGTATTTATACTCGATAGTGGGTTCATGCCTCCGGTAATCTGGGCGAGTGACAGCAACGTCTAAGGTTGTGGATGTGTTGTTGCCAATAGGGATAAAATAACTGATGCTTAGCTTAAGGTTACGTCTGTTAAGTCGAATGCGTTTGTTTACATTACACACTGTTCTTAATGCAATAATCTGTTGTTTGCAACTTAATACTAACAGGAGACACGGATGTTATCTCGGTAGTGGATTATTTAGGCATGGATGCAGCTGGTAAGCGGTCCATGTATTATGTTGTAATGCCCGATAAATACTACAATGAACTATCTTGTCATATATTGCATTGTCATGCGCTCACTATTTGTCAATTGCCCAGCTGTAATTTGTTTACCCAACATGCATGTTATCTTTTATGGAGAGACACCACTAGTGAACGGCGGACCCCGGTCCATTCTTTTACACTGATAAAAACACCAACTGCAATCATCTGTTCTCTGTTATTTTCTGTAATTATTATTACTCTCCACACCATATGTTTAATACTTTGTATTTAGCAAACCGGGAAGATTGACAACCTTCCTGTTTCGTTGGGGCAAAATAGTTTTATTGTGTTGTGTGCAGGTTCCATGTCAACTTTCCTTCAACACGCACAATTGCTGGAGCCGTTGACAACCTTCTGAAACACTCTTGACTCCTACTGGTTCGATAACCTTGGTAGAATTACAATGGAAAATTGCTGCTGCATTACATCATACCTTCCTCTTGGTGTCTCCCAACGAACATGTGTTTTCACGTCATCACACTCCGCCTCGCCATTGCGGAGTCGCTCAAGGACGCGGAGCCGGCGGCGAGCGGGCAATGCAGCCGCGCTCCGCCGCGTAGACCGGCGACAGCAAGCGGGTGCGGCTCCGCCCAACTACCGACGTCCGGCACCTCCGTCCTGCTCCCCGCCGATGCGCTCGGCGCCGCCGATGCGCTCTACCGCCCCGCACATGAGGAAGACGGCGTCGGCACCCTGCTCCGCCGTCCCGCCCGTCCAAGCTCCTCCGGGTTAGAGGATGCTCCCCGATGGCGCCGGCGGGTGGCGCCTGATTCCGGTTTCCCCTCCACGGAGGGCACCGGAAACGGAGGGCCGCGCCTTTTGCCTCCTCCGCAATGCGGACCCTAGAGCAGCGGCGGCGATGGTGGTGAGGACCGCCCGTCAGGCGGTTGTCCCATCGGAGGTCGTCGCTACCTCCTTGACGACGGCGGAGTCGGACGCGCGGCGCCGCCACCGCAAGAACAAGGAGATGTTCGACGCCGGCATCGCCGAGTCCAGGCGGGCGACGAACGCGAATAAGGTGGCCGCGCGCCTCGCCTCCGAGCAGGCGCGCAATGTCTGCCTTGTGGCGGCACGGTCCAGGAGCGGCGACGGCACCTCCGGCTCCAGCGGCGACCCGTACGCCATCTTTGACCGCCTCCGTAGCCCCGACGCAGACGACAAGGGGAAGGGCTAGGCGCCGGACTGAAGCTCCACCACCTTCGAGTTTGAGCCGCTCCACCGTCGCCGGCTGCCTGTTTATTATTATTTTGCCTACTTTGTAGTTATATGTACCTACTTTGTAGTATGTCCGAACTATCTATGAACTATCTATGAACGGAAATGATCTACGTCGTTTGCCTACGTGCATGGTTTGCATGGATATAGGGGCCGAGTTTGGGGGTCACGGTTGGAGGAGAGCACATTTGGGGTTTGTCCGGTCACTGTCCGCGGACACGCCCGGACGTGTCCGTGGATGGTTTGGGGGACGGATTTGGGGGCTCCGGTTGGAGATGCTCTGAAGCGGCTAAAGTGTCGAAAAGGCACTTCCGCTCCCGAGTGCTCTCTCTGTTTGATTTTTTTTAAATTATTTAAAGTTCCAAAAAAATCTACAACAAATCCGGTATGTTCTCAACGATATATAATACAAACGTGAAACATCGCAATAAAATTTCTTATGAGCTACAAAAAAGTGACAAAAAATTGTATTATACAAGGCCAACTGACATCGTACCGGTATCGCGGGCATGATCAAGGGTGCCATACGCCCATGGTAGAACCTGGGGTTAAACCGGACGTAGTACGAGACGGGATTATGAAGGGTTTACCTAGTTTCAGATTCCATGGTGGTGTGCTGCTATAATCTCACTACATGTAATATGCTTATAGATTATAATGAGGTATGAGAAAATTTCCGTAGACTGAATTATACAAGCGTCCAGATCTAGTGCTTATAAGGAAAACATAATCAACTATAATATAGAGTCCTTCCCTCAAAAAAAGAAAAGAAAAAAATAGAATCCTAAACTAATCCGGCTTGGGTCGTGACTTGTACTCCAAAGGATCGTGGGCCACCATCTTAAATCTTCCTTAGCCGGCTGGTCTTCTGTCTTGTGCTTTAGTCTGTTTAGCCGTCTGGCAAAGCTATCGGCTTTGCCACCTGTGGGCCACCATGGTAGGATGGCTTTACTGAAAGGACAAGGCTGTCGCCTAGAGGGGGGGTGAATAGGCGATTAAAACTTTTCCGATTTAGGCTTGATAATTGCGGAATAAAACTAGGTGTTTAAATTAACAAGCCAACAACCTAAATAAACTAGGCTCACCTATGTGCATCAACAACTTATGCTAAGCAAGACAAGCAACAAGGTGATAGCAAGATTGAATATTTCAAGCTCAAAGGCTATCACAATGTAAAGTGCATAAGTAAAGAGCTCGGGTTTAGAAATAACCGAGGCACGCGGAGACGAGGATGTATTCCGAGTTCCTCCTTTTTAGGGGAGTACGTCTCGTTGGAGAGGTGTGAGGCACCACAAAGGTCGATCTCAACACCACAAAGGCTCACACTATTCTCCGATGAACCGCGCCACAAAGGATTGGTTCACCTTCCACTATCAGAATCCTTCTAGGCGAAAACCGGAGCCTTTACAACAATGATCCGGGGCACACACCCACAACCGAATTGGGGTCTCCCGAACAGCTACAAGTGACCACAAAAGGTCTCAACCACCACACGGGCGTCTAGGGTCCAAAGACCCAAGAGTAACAAGATCACAAGCTTTCAACTTCCACGAATCCTCGTGGAGAGCACAAACCGATGCACAAAGCAATGGCAAGAGCACAAGTTCTCAAATCTTTCACTCTCAAATCCCACCACAAGCAACTAATGCTTATGGGGGGAGAAGAGAGAAAGAACAAAGAAAAACTCAACAAATGGAACTCCAAGAACTAGATCAAGAGACTTCCCCTCACTTAGAGGAGAGATGAATTGGTGGAAATGTGGATCTAGATCTCCTCTCACTTTCCCTCAAAGATATGAAGACTCATGGAGGGATTGAGAGGTAGGCAAGCTTTTCCAAAGGTCAACAATGAAGGAGAGAGAGGGGAAAAACGAGCTCTAGAAGGTTAGAGAACCATTGGGGATGAAAGCCCCTTAAATAGGTCCCCTGAAAAAGTGTCCGTTGGGCAGTGTAGGGAGGCCGGCCTGGGGCCTGGCCTGGCTGGCCTGGGGGCTGGCCTAACAGGCACAACACGGGGGCGCAGAGCCGCCCGGCCTGGGAGCCGGCCTGGCTGGCCTGGGGGCTGGCCACCTAGCAGAGCCGCCCGGCCTGGGAGCCGGCCTGGGGGCTGGCCACCCAGCAGAGCCGCCCGGCCTAGGAGCGGGCCTAACTGGCCTGGGGGCTGGCCACCCAGAAAATGAACTTGTAAAACCCGTAACTTTTGCGAGAAAACTCCAAACGGGATGAAACCAACTTTGTTAGAAAGGTAGCAACAAGAGCTTTCCTACAAAAAGAGTTAAGTTGACACACATGGGAAGGTGTGGAACTTTCCTCAAGGATAAACCGATAATATTTCCAACACGAAAACGCAACAAGTTTTCCATATGAAATCCTTTTTCGGTGAACTTGGACTTGTCATGAAGATCACAACAAGCACCAAAACCCAACAAGGAAAAAAAGCCAAATAAGAACCAAGAAAGATGATATGCCAAGTATGCAAAGGTTTGAGCTCTCCACAAAGATGCGATCAAGTTACTCACTTGAGAGCCCCTCTTGATACTACGCCGTCTATCCTATAACCCGGTCTCCCACTAACACCATGAGACCGGTAAAATGAAAACCCTGTCAAGATCATACCTTTGCCTTGAGCATTTGTGGCGCCTCGACCGCGGAACTATACAGTGATGCTGTGTGTCACCGGTTAAGCCATACAACCGGAGGTTACGGGTTTACCAATCCCCGGCCAAAACCTTTGGCAGGCGTTGCTCGGAATGGATCATCGGCAACGCAACACCCCGATTGATGCCTTAACGCAGCACAACTATCAATGCATAATAGAGAGATCAAGACTTGTGGAACAACTGGCACATCACAGCTCTACGACTCAAAGCATTATAGTTCAACTCTTATAATAGAGAAAGATAGCAAATAATACAACCAGAGGTCACAGACCCAACAGTACATCATGCGGAAGCGAATTAAGTTGTTCTAAACAACAAGATCCAAATTATGGCCTAAGAGTCCTATAGATAAACATTCCAGCGCCAGCTGTTCCGAGATGTCCCAAGCTGCCACCTGGGAACCCCAGACTACTCGTCGACGTCCACATAGAACCCACCTTCAGTGTCGGTGTAGTCCTCCACTGAAATCAAATAAACAACGTTGAGTTCGACGAACTCTGCAAGATTACTAGAGCTACTAGCTCAATGATTGGCTTTCAAAAGTTTTATGGCTGTTTTGCGTAAAGCTGGTTTTCTTTATAAAAGACATCTGGCATCGACTAATCAGAATATTTTCAAAAGGGGATAAGAAGTAAACTCTTTTCTTTTGATCAACTTCATAAACAACCACCATCAATCACTTCACCTGTCTACCAAGGCACCTCCCCGAATCACCCGAGGAAGTCAACCTTGCATTCTTGGTAGTACCTTTAGTACTCAGATTTTAATCATTCCGTTCAAGTTTTCTATGGTCTCTGAATCCGGCACCAAGTCGTCCATAACCGTGGACACGGCTTTTCAAAAGATTTACCCTACAGGGGTGTACTGTTTTTGCCACGCGTACCGTCCGGCCCATTGCCTGTACATTAGCTCTCTTCCATGGAGAGCCGGCAGGGTGGGAGCGGTGTCGACTTCTCCCTCGCTTGAGACTAACCCAGGATCATCAGTGGCGGTAGGGCAGGTTCAGTGCCTCCAACAACCTACCCGCGGCCACTCATTTTCTAAACACCACCATCCTCATCTCAGTCCTGGCCACCATCTTCACGTACATGCAAATGGAATCTCAAACTAGAGGACCCTGGCTAGCCCCGCCAGAGTTATTTAGTCTAGGAGGGTTCCTGCTACTGCATAGGCCTCACGTATGGTAGCACGCTCGGTCTTGGCTCGAAGGCGAGAACTCGCACTTAGGCGGCGAGAACGAGACAACCCACCACATTCCCCGTGGCCTCTCATCCCCGCCTTTCAGCAATTTATTATCCGTCACCACCATTTTCCATCACATCCGGCCATTCCATCAACTGTTCCAACAATGAAACATCCACCGGACATCTAAGCATTTACACTAAGCATGGCTAAGCATATACATAGCAATTATACTTATCTCAGGCCAACACTTCAATCCTATGGATATTAGGAAGGATACAGGTAATGGCAACAGATTTCTAATGCAACTAGTAGGATACTCTAATCCAAGCAAAAGACATTTGGAACCGAATGCAATATTATAGTGGGGAAAATAATTGCGGAAATATAGGAGGAGACATGCTCAGAGGGAGGATTACGCTTGCCTTGTTCAGGGGGCTGGTAATACGGTTCGTCAGGGTATTGTGGTGGAACCCCGACTGCTTGATCTATCGATGCATAAAAACACCGGAAAGAAGCAATCAATAATCACACAAGCAAAATAGGTGCAATGCACAAACACATGATGGTATGACATTTTAATGCACTGAATTTAGCCAACAAGTTAAGTGGGGTGCAAGGAATAATTTTAATAATCATATACTTAGATCCCCACATTTAACTTGATGCTTTTGTTACTCCTACAAAATATACAGTGCTGATATTTTGTTCAATTATGCATGCAAATGATGTTAATGGACAGTACATATTTTAATGAGCATTTTGATATATCAAACACATTTTTCTGATTAACCAATAAAAAGTTATTGAATTTATAAAAACCCATTTAAATCTGCCATTTTAGCAAATCATTTTAAACAACATTAAAACTAAATATCCATGTGTGGAACCAAGGTGAATCATGAAGTACATTAGTTGCTGAACATTTTGGTAGTTCTAACTTAATTTTTGGACCAATATTAAACAAGTTATGAATTTACAAAGTCATCTTATATTCTGCCCTTTTTCTAAAGTGCAAAGAAAAGTTATTTCCAGTGTTTAGTTCAACAAGAAAATGATGTTATGAGGTGAGGTTCTTTCTCCTGATCATTTTGATATATTATTTGCAATTTTTGGATTAGTATTCAAAAAGATATGGATTTAAGAAGTTTATTTAGATTTTCTGTCAGTTTTAATAATTTACAGAAAATGCCCGAAACCCTTTTATACTCAGCGCGGTGCTACCCAGTGCCACTGACGGGTGGGACCCGTGCGCAGGAATCTAGATCTGGATCTGGATCTGGATCTGTGACTTTTGTCACCGAGGCGGAGCTAGCCCGTGTCGCTAACTGGTGGGGTCACTGCCACGCTGGCGCTGACTGTGCGCGCGGTTGGGTACTGACCCACTGACCGGTGGGGTCTGCTTGTCAGCGTGTGAAAATAAAATGAAAAAGGGCAGCGCGCTGCGGGGTTGCGAACCCGTGACCTCGCGAGCGTGCGTGCGTGGCTGTTGCCACTGGGATGGTGAAGTGTTGGTGTTAGGTTATGGATCCGCTTTGGTTTTAACGTGTTGAACTCCACTTCTAACTGACGAAACTGAACTGCAGCCGGAGCGTGCACGGTGACCACGGTGGCCGGCGGCGAGCTACCACAACACTGCGATATACGGGGAGAGGAGGATGGAGAGGATGTCTAAGGGTGTGTTCGGTTGAGGAATAAGGTAGAATGTAATGGGTCCATTCTACACCTGAGTGATATTCGTGTGTTCGGTTGGAGAAGGAATCAGAATCAACTCATTCCCCAAAAGGGAATATACCTCTAATATGCTGAACCGGGTTATTCCTCCAAATCGGTGGAATCACATCGTTCTCACCTCTCACCCGCTCAGCTCCATCGCCTCCGCCCGCTCAGCCCCATCGCCTCCACCACCCAGCTCGCCGCCGCCACATGACCCCACTGCCGCAGCTCACCCGGGACACGCCGCCGCCGCCGCAACTCACCCGGGAGCCTCCGCCGCCGCCGCAACTCACCCGGGAGCCTCCGCCGCCGCTCACCCCACCTTGGTTGGCCCCCCGCCGCCGGCCTCTCACCTAGCCTTGCCTGACCCCGCCGTCGGCCGCTGCAGCTCATCCGGAAGTCGCCGCCACCGTCGGCTGCTGCAGCTCATCCGGGAGTCGTCGCCACAAGCCCACAAATCACGGGATCGACGGCCGCGTTGCTGCTGAATCCTGACAACAGGGTAATCTCAAGGTGAGCCGAGCCAAACCCATTCCAGTTCATCTCGCCAACCGAACGCTAGAAGGGAACCGTTCCATTCCACCTAATTCCTTAAACAAACACGGGAATGGAACCGACCTGTTCTCTAGGAATATAACCATGATATTACGTTCTATTTGGTTCTTGAACCAAACACACCCTAAGAGCACGGCGTTCTCACCCTTGACGCGTGTGTGAGCTCGGCAGGGACGGAGGTGGACGGCGGCGAGCCAATCGACTCGGCGGAGCTCCGGTCGGTGACGGTGAAGAAGAGCTCGATTCGCCCGGTACACGGCCTCCCAGCAAGCGTGCGTCGACGAGGACGGAGAGGTGGAAGAGGCGGAGCTCTGGGGCCTGTTTTATCTGCTCCGCGTGCTCTCAAACGGCGGCGATTCGTCGACGAACGGCGAGCTACGGTTCGTCCATGGCGCAGAGGAAAAGGAGAGTGAGAGAGCAGGTGAGAGAGTGAGAGGATAAGCTTGGGTGGGAGGCGCAGAGCATCGTGGGGGGCCTCCTTATCTTCTTCGACGCGGCAGGAGGAGCGGGGGGGGGGGGGGGGGGGGGGGGCTGGACGCACGGCGAGCTCGGCGGCACTGGCGCCATGCCGCGGCGTGCCACTGGAGCTACAGAGAAGATGACCGTTTTACGAAAAAAACCCTAGACTTCTTTTCTTCCTTTTTCCTTTATTTCAAGTAGGTTTTAGAGATTTAATTGAGGCCTCTAAACTATCTCAAAAATTATGAAAATATTTGTGTAGCCTCCTTATATTAATATGAAGCTCCCCTAATTTTTCCAGATTATTTGAAACTCATTTGGTAGGAAAATAACATAGGAATTGCTCACAGGCAATTTTGAGTTTCTCTCCATTTATTTTATTTTACAAATCAAAATAGTTTGCAAAAATTATATTTGTAACTTTTGGAACTTCCTTGACAAATATACAAGCTTCACATAATTTTTACTTGTCACAAACTTCCTCAAGACATTAAAAAGATTTAAAGCCATTTTTGGCATTTGTTTTATGGGTTGCCAAACCATTTGTTTTAAGCTTAGCAATTTAAAGAGGATGCCATGATGCAAGAATGAAATACAAAAGTGAAAAATTTGGTTCACATTTTTGGTTCACAAACTTTGGGCTGTTACAATTCTACCCCCCTTACAGGAATCTCGTCCCGAGATTCTAAGAGTGCGGAAGGAAGTCGGGATACTCCTCACGAAGACTAGACTCTCTTTCCCAGGTTGCTTCTTCTTCGGAATGGTGAGACCACTGAATTTTTAGGAACTTGGTGGTACTGTTACGAGTCTTCCTTTCTGCTTCATCCAGGATACGGATAGGGTGCTCGCGATAAGTGAGATCCTCCTGGATATCCAGCTCCTCATGATTGACTCCGTGGATAGGATCTTTGAAACAACGGCGGAGTTGGGATACATGAAACACATCAAGCACATCTGGGAAGTTGGCTGGTAGCTCCAACTGATAAGAAAGATCTCCTCGCTTGGCCAGAACGGTGAAAGGGCCAATGTAGCGAGGGGCCAATTTTCCCTTGATCCCGAAGCGGCGAACGCCTCGAAGGGGAGAGACGCGGAGGTAAGCTTTATCACCAATTTCATAGTGAACCTCCTGATGATGCTTGTCATAATAACTCTTCTGCCTAGACTGGGCAATCTTCAGATTCTCTCGTATGATTCAAACCTTCTCCTCAGCTTCATTGATGATATCCGGACCGAAGAGTGCCCTCTCTCCAGTCTCGGACCAATTCAGCGGAGTGCGCACTTTCTTCCATACAGAACCTCGAATGGGGCCATACCCAGACTAGCTTGATAGCTATTGTTGTAGGATAACTCCGTGAAGGGAAGATACTTCTCCCAACCTTTGCCAAAGGAGATTACACATGCCCTGAGCATGTCCTCCAAAACTTGGTTCACCCTTTCGGTCTAACCATCGGTTTGAGGATGGAACGCTGTGCTGAAGTTGAGACGAGTTCCCATAGCTTGTTGGAAACTAGTCCAAAACTTGGAGGTGAATAGACTTCCACGATCAGAGATTATCTTCTTGGGAACGCCGTGAAGCACGACGATCCTTGAGGCATACAGATCTGCCAACTTGGCAGCTGTGATGTCCACACGGACAGGGAGGAAGTGAGCAACTTTTGATAGTCGGTCAATGATTACCCAAATTGCATCGTTTCCCTTAGGAGACTTCGGCAGTCCAGTAATGAAATCCATACCAATTTCATCCCATTTCCACTCTGGGACTGCAATAGGGCGAAGAGTGCCGGCAGGCCTTTGATGTTCCGCCTTTACCCGTCGACAGGTGTCGCATTCAACAACATACTTGGCGATTTCTCGTTTCATCCGAGTCCACCAGAATTGATGTCGAAGGTTTTGGTACATTTTGGTACTACCGGGATGAATAGAGAGAGGTGACTCATGAGCTTCTTGGAGAATCAGCTCCTTCAGTTTCCGGTTCTTTGGCACTACTAGACGGTCACCAAAATAGACTACTCTAGAGTCATTGATGGAGAAACATTTGGCCTTCCCACTAGCAATGTTCTCCTGGATTTTCAGAATACCCTTATCACGTTTTTGCGCCTCCTTTATCTGGTCTACGAGAGTAGACTTGATCTCTAGATTTGCTAGATAGCCAGAGGGAACAATTTCCAGGTTCAAACGAGTGAACTCTTTACAGAGAGCAGGTTGAGCCTCCTCAACCATCAGGTTGTTGCAATAGGACTTCCGACTTAGCGCGTCAGCCACGACGTTGGCTTTGCAGGGTTGGTAGTTCAGACTCACATCATAGTCCTTGATTAACTCTAACCAACGCCTCTGCCTGAGATTTAGATCTGGCTGTGTGAAGAGGTACCTCAGACTCTTATGATCCGAGAAAATCTCGCAACGGTTACCAAACAAGTATGGTCTCCACTGCTTCCGAGCATAAACAACCGCGGCAAGTTCTAGATCATGAGTTGGGTAGTTGTGCTCATGCGGCTTCAATTGGCGAGAAGCATATGCCACCACATGGCCCTCTTGCATTAATACACAGCCCAAGCCTTGCAGGGAGGCGTCACAGAAGACGACAAAATCCTTGCTGGTGTCCGGCAGGACGAGCACAGGAGCAGACGTGAGTTTGGCTTTCAGTGCTTGGAAGCTCTCTTCAGCTTTGTCCGTCCATGCAAACTTCTTATCTTTCTTGAGAAGGTCAGTCATGGGCTTAGCTATCTTTGAGAAACCTTCGATGAATCGGCGGTAGTAACCCGCCAATCCGAGGAAGCTACGGATGTCCTTGATTGACTTGGGAGTTTTCCAATCCAGAATAGATTGAATCTTGTCAGGAATGACTGCCACACCATTAGCAGATATCACATGACCAAGGAAGACAAGGTTATCCAACCAGAACTCACACTTGGAGAACTTGGCATAGGGGCGGTGTTCTCGAAGTCGTGTCAGAACCAACCGAAGATGCTCAGCATGTTCTTCGTCGGTTTTTGAATAGACGAGGATGTCATCGATATAAGACGAAAACTTGTCAAGATAATCCATGAAGATGGAGTTCATGAGCCTCATGAAAGTAGCTAGAGCATTGGTGAGACCAAAGGACATGACGGTATACTCATATGAGCCATAGCGAGTAACGAAGGCCGTCTTTGGGATATCCTCCTTTCTGATCTTGATCTGATGGTATCCTGACCTCAATCCATCTTGGAGAATACTGTTGCACCAGCTAACTGATCTAACAGATCATTGATTCGGGGAATAGGATACTTGTTCTTGATTGTCACCGCATTCAACGGCCTATAATCAGAAACCAAACGAGGAACGGTAGAATCCCTCTTCTTGACGAAGAGTACCGGACAACCCCAAGGTGAACTGCTAGGCTGAATAAAGTCCTTCACTAACAGCTCATCGATTTGCTCTTTCAACAGAGCCAACTCTTCCACCGGCATACGGTAGGGTTTCTTGGAAATCAGAGCAGTACCTGGCATTAGATCTATGACAAACTCCACACTCCGATCAGGTGGCATGCCAGCCAATTCTTCCGGGAACACATCCGGAAAGTCACACACCACGTGTATTTCATGAATTTCAGAGGGGACAAGCCTTCCATAAAGTAGAGGCTGATCTCCGGTGAGAGGGGAATGATTGAGGATGGAGGTCTTGATAGTGCAGACCAATACTCTACAGTGTCGCCGGAAGAAGTGGTCACGGTAATGTTCTTGGCAGCACAGTCGAGATTAGCCCGGTATTTTACTAACCAGTTCATGCCTAGTATGACATCAATGCCATTTGACTTCAAAGCTACCAGCGCGAAAGGGAAGGACCAGTGACCTATAGTAATCTGGACCTCCGGGGTAACCCCATCGGTTTGCCATTTGGAACCAGGCGTGGAGATCATCAAGGGACGACTCATCTTCTCAAACGGTATGTTGTGGTCTTTTGCAAATGCTATAGAAATGAATGAATGCGATGCTCCAGAGTAAAACAGAACTGTAGCTAGGGTGTCCTTGATTCGTAACTCACCCATAAGGACGCCGGGGTCCTCCTCAGCTTCTTCAGCAGAGACGTGGTTCAGGCGACCACACACGATAGGACCAGCCTTGCCAGCTGGAGTAGCGGGGGCTCGTGCAGGTGTCACCGAAACAGGTGCCTTTTGGGGGCACTCCCTGGAGTAGTGACCAGCCTGGCCACAGCTGTAGCAAGTGTTTCCAGGTTGGGCAGGTAGCGGAGGACGATACCCAATCCCGCTCGCCCCAGGTGTCGAGGTAGTGGGGCGCGGCGGTGGTGGCCTGCGTCCCACGGCCCTCGTCATGAATGGAGCACGCGGCACAGCGCTGTAGGGAACGAAAACCCTGCGCTTCTTGCTCTGAGAAACCGAGGAACTCGGGTGGTCCCCTTGTGCTGGCCTCTTGGAAGCCTCAAATTCCTTCCTTCCCTGCTCAAGAGTAAGAGCCTGGTTGAACAGCTCCTGGTAGTTCTGGAACTTGAAGGGCAGCAACTCATAGCGGAGCCTCGGCGCAAGCCCCTTGCGGAACAACTCTTGCTTGCCGGCATCATTGGTCACGTCCCGAGGGGCGTAACGAGAGAGATGGTTGAATTGGCACCCATAAGCTCGGCGATCCATACGACCCTGGTGCAGATCCAGGAAATCCCTCCTCTTCAGGTCCATTATTGGCTGAGGTATGTAAGCCGCACGAAAGGCTATGCGGAACTCCGCCCAAGTGAAAACATGGTGAATAGCGCCACATGACTCTCCCACCAACAGCCAGCCGCACCAGTCAGGAGGTAGGTGGCAAAGTTGACCTGCTCGGCCACTGGGACATGCAGCGCGCCGAACTGGCGCTCCAGAGCGCGAAGCCAATCATCAGCGTCCAGTGGCTCCTTAGCATCGACGAAGGTGGGTGGCTGCGAGCGCAGGAACTCAGTGAGGGTGTTGCACTCATTGTTCCTCCGGGTATTCTGCTGCACCAACTGCTCGAGCAGTCGCTCATTGCGCCCACGGTTCTCCTCAATGGCCATCAAGACCTGCGCCATTGAAGGCGGCGGTTCCTCATCATTGTTGTTGTTACCGCGGCCTCCTTGAGCCATTCTGGAGAATTGACAAGGACACCGTTAGTATCTATCTCCGAATGGTTGAGACAAAAGCATTAGCGTCTACTCAAGTACACAGACTAGGGACGATAATACTTTGGGTAACAACGGACAAGGGACCAACAAGGTGGAACTTGGGTCAAAGATCAGCATCATGTACCACTAGCGTGAGATTCAAATGGTTAAGAAACCACGTGATTCAACCCACACTATCCGGCACAATCCGGGACCTTTGTTCAAGTCCATGGGTTAAAACCCAAAGAAGGAAATAAGTGATTAGGCTCAGTAGGGATAACAGGGTTCTCAAGCATCTGAGTTGATTTTGGACTGTAGCGCAGCGGGAGCAACCGGAGGCATAACACTAAAGGTAGAACCCAACCCCGTTTCTTTAGGATCACGGGGAGTAAAACTTTTAACTCAAATAGAGGTAAGATGGCTCCGAGATTAGAGTGTAACCAGGTAAGGAGTAAAAATAATCCTAAGATGGTTTTCACAACTCATTTTTAGGTTAAAAATAATTTTCACAATACTAGACTCAACGTCGACCAGTAAAAGGGTTTCCTACAGGCAGTCCTGCTCTGATACCAACTTGTGGCGCCTCGACCGCGGAACTATACAGTGATGCTGTGTGTCACCGGTTAAGCGATACAACCGGAGGTTACGGGTTTACCAATCCCCGGCCAAAACCTTTGGCAGGCGTTGCTCGGAATGGATCATCGGCAACGCAACACCCCGATTGATGCCTTAACGTAGGAACAACTATCAATGCATAATAGAGAGATCAAGACTTGTGGAACAACTGGCACATCACAGACTCTACGACTCAAAGCATTATAGTTCAACTCTTATAATAGAGAAAGATAGCAAATAATACAACCAGAGGTCACGGACCCAACAGTACATCATGCGGAAGCGAATTAAGTTGTTCTAAACAACAAGATCCAAATTATGGCCTAAGAGGCCTATAGATAAACATTCCAGCGCCAGCTATTCCAAGATGTCCCAAGCTGCCACCTGGGAACCCCAGACTACTCGTCGACGTCCACATAGAAACCACCTTCAGTGTCGGTGTAGTCCTCCACTGAAATCAAATAAACAACGTTGAGTTCGACGAACTCTGCAAGATTACTAGAGCTACTAGCTCAATGATTGGCTTTCAAAGGTTTTATGGCTGTTTTGCATAAAGCTGGTTTTCTTTATAAAAGACATCTGACATCGACTAATCAGAATATTTTCAAAAGGGGATAAGAAGTAAACTCTTTTCTTTTGATCAACTTCATCAACAACCACCATCAATCACTTCACCTGTCTACCAAGGCACCTCCCCGAATCACCCTCGAGGAAGTCAACCTTGCATTCTTGGTAGTACCTTTAGTACTCAGATTTTAATCATTCCGTTCAAGTTTTCTATGGTCTCTGAATCCGGCACCAAGTCGTCCATAACCGTGGACACGGCTTTTCGAAAAGATTTACCCTGCAGGGGTGTACTGTTTTTGCCACGCGTACCGCCCGGCCCATTGCCTGTACATTACCTCTCTTCCATGGAGAGCCGGCAGGGTGGGAGCGGTGTCGACTTCTCCCTCGCTTGAGACTAACCCAGGATCATCAGTGGCGGTAGGGCAGGTTCAGTGCCTCCAACACCCTGCCCCGCGGCCACTCATTTTCCTAAACACCACCATCCTCATCTCAGTCCTGGCCACCATCTTCACGCACACACAAATGGAAGCTCAAACTAGAGTTCCCTGGCTAGCCCCGCCCGAGTTATTTAGTCTAGGAGGGTTCCTGCTACTGCATAGGCCTCACGCATGGTAGCACGCTCGGTCTTGGCTCGAAGGCGAGAACTCGCACTTAGGCGGCAAGAACGAGACAACCCACCACATTCCCCGTGGCCTCTCATCCCCGCCTTTCAGCAATTTATTATCCGTCACCACCATTTTCCATCACATCCGGCCATTCCATCAACTGTTCCAACAATGAAACATCCACCGGACATCTAAGCATTTACACTAAGCATGGCTAAGCATATACATAGCAATTATACTTATCTCAGGCCAACACTTCAATCCTATGGATATTAGGAAGGATACAGGTAATGGCAACAGATTTCTAATGCAACTAGTAGGATACTCTAATCCAAGCAAAAGACATTTGGAACCGAATGCAATATTATAGTGGGGAAAATAATTGCGGAAATATAGGAGGAGACATGCTCAGAGGGGGGATTACGCTTGCCTTGTTCAGGGGGCTGGTAATACGGTTCGTCAGGGTATTGTGGTGGAACCCCGACTGCTTGATCTATCGATGCATAAAAACACCGGAAAGAAGCAATCAATAATCACACAAGCAAAACAGGTGCAATGCACAAACACATGATGGTATGACATTTTAATGCACTGAATTTAGACAACAAGTTAAGTGGGGTGCAAGGAATAATTTTAATAATCATATACTTAGATCCCCACATTTAACTTGATGCTTTTGTTACTCCTACAAAATATACAGTGCTGATATTTTGTTCAATTATGCATGCAAATGATGTTAATGGACAGTACATATTTTAATGAGCATTTTGATATATCAAACACATTTTTCTGATTAACCAATAAAAAGTTATTAAATTTATAAAACCCATTTAAATCTGCCATTTTAGCAAATCATTTTAAACAACATTAAAACTAAATATCCATGTGTGGAACCAAGGTGAATCATGAAGTACATTAGTTGATGAACATTTTGGTAGTTCTAACTTAATTTTTGGACCAATATTAAACAAGTTATGAATTTACAAAGTCATCTTATATTCTGCCATTTTTCTAAAGTGCAAAGAAAAGTTATTTCTAGTGTTTAGTTCAACATGAAAATGATATTATGAGGTGAGGTTCTTTCTCCTGATCATTTTGATATATTATTTGCAATTTTTGGATTAGTATTCAAAAAGATTTGTATTTTAGAAGTTTATTTAGATTTTCTGTCAGTTTTAATAATTTACAGAAAATGCCCGAAACCCTTTTATACTCAGCGCGGTGCTACCCAGTGCCACTGACGGGTGGGACCCGTGCGCAGGAATCTAGATCTGGATCTGGATCTGGATCTGTGACTTTTGTCACCGAGGCGGAGCTAGCCCGTGTCGCTAACTGGTGGGTCACTGCCACGCTGGCGCTGACTGTGCGCGCGGTTGGGTACTGACCCACAGACCGGTGGGGTCCGCTTGTCAGCGTGTGAAAATAAAATGAAAAAGGGCAGCGCGCTGCGGGGTTTCGAACCCGTGACCTCGCGAGCGTGCGCGCGTGGCTGTTGCCACTGGGATGGTGAAGTGTTGGTGTTAGGTTATGGATCCGCTTTGGTTTTAACGTGTTGAACTCCACTGCTAACTGACGAAACTGACGGCATTGAACTGCAGCCGGAGCGTGCACGCACGCGGTGACCACGGTGGCCGGCGGCGAGCTACCACAACACTGCGATATACGGGAGAGGAGGATGGAGAGGATGTCTAAGAGCACGACGTTCTCACCCTTGACGCATGTGTGAGCTCGGCAGGGACGGAGGTGGACGGCGGCGAGCCAATCGACTCGGCGGAGCTCTGGTCGGTGACGGTGAAGAAGAGCTCGATTCGCCCGGTACACGGCCTCCCAGCAAGCGTGCATCGACGAGGACGGAGAGGAGGAAGAGGCGGAGCTCTAGGGCCTGTTTTATCTGCTCCGCGTGCTCTCAAACGGCGGCGATTCGTCGACGAACGGCGAGCTACGGTTCGGCCATGGGGCAGAGGAAAAGGAGAGTGAGAGAGCAGGTGAGAGAGTGAGAGGATAAGCTCGGGTGGGAGGCGCAGAGCATCGTGGGGGGCCTCCTTATCTTCTTCGACGCGGCAGGAGGAGCGGGGGGGCCTGGACGCACGGCGAGCTCGGCGGCACTGGCGCCATGCCGCGGCGTGCCACTGGAGCTACAGAGAAGATGACCGTTTTACGGAAAAAAACCTGGACTTCTTTTCTTCCTTTTTCCTTTATTTCAAGTAGGTTTTAGAGATTTAATTGAGGCCTCTAAACTATCTCAAAAATTATGAAAATATTTGTGTAGCCTCCTTATATTAATATGAAGCTCCCCTAATTTTTCCAGATTATTTGAAACTCATTTGGTAGGAAAATAACATAGGAATTGCTCACAGGCAATTTTGAGTTTCTCTCCATTTATTTTATTTTACAAATCAAAATAGTTTGCAAAAATTATATTTGTAACTTTTGGAACTTCCTTGACAAATATACAAGCTTCACATAATTTTTACTTGTCACAAACTTCCTCAAGACATTAAAAAGATTTAAAGCCATTTTTGGCATTTGTTTTATGGGTTGCCAAACCATTTGTTTTAAGCTTAGCAATTTAAAGAGGATGCCATGATGCAAGAATGAAATACAAAAGTGAAAAATTTGGTTCACATTTTTGGTTCACAAACTTTGGGCTGTTACAACATTCCACTTGAGCTAGATGATGACGATCTTGACTCCCTCAAGTTGGAACACCTTTCTTGATTATGCTTGCTAGCACATGCTTGATGAAGACTTCTCCAAATACTCCCCCATACTCCTTTATGGGAGAGCCTCGCTAAGCTTCATCTTCATGTATCCATTGCAAGCTTCAATCAAATGATATCTTCTGCGATGGATCATATTGAACTTGCACTTCATAATCTTCTCTCTCTTCACAGAGATGATGTCTTGATCCTTCAAGACATGCTTGCAATATGCTCAACTCTACACATGACCATTCTTCATATAAACCCATGAATAGAGCACTGATCATCATGTAATCTTCTAGAGTCCAACACATGAACTCCAATCTTTTCCTATGGATAATGTCGGAGACTAGTCCCAGGAACTAGGGGTGTCTCTCAGAAGCCAGGAAACGAGTAAGGGGCTGAACACAACGTCAAACAGATCCTCAACAACCTCGGCGATGGTGCTCGTCGAGCTCGGTGAGGAACATCACGGCAGAGATTGTACACGAGCCACTACCCAGGTTCAGGCCCACCGTGAGGTGTAAAAGCCCTACGTCCTGCTAAGATGTATTGCACTGCTTGGAGAGGTTCACAGTACAAGGGTGCTTGCCGAGGGCACAGTTGTGGCTATGGTGGACTATAGTGGAATGAGCTCCGTCTTCTCCTTCAGACGTAGCTGCTTGGGTGTGGAATGAGTTGGTGAATCTGGGATCCCCCTCTTAGGTCGTACACTGGCTCTTATATACTGGCCTTGGTCCTCTTCCCCGAAAAACTCCGGCGGGAAGGGATACCACAATGACGCCGAGTCGGAGCACAGCGCACAGCGTGGGGGGCGTCCATGGACACGGTCCATGGCAGAGAGCACGTCGTCTTGGCAGAAAAAGCCACCGTCCAACCAGGATGGTGGGCTGGCGCTGCAGGCTTTGTGGCGTGTCCCACGGTGACGTTGCAGTTGGAGTGTAGAGGCGGCCGGCCGCTTTATCACCAAATTGGCAAGTCTTGGAGTCCGCTTTGCCTCCTCCAGCTCTGTTGACTGCTTTATACACGAGAATGGCAACTGCGGCGTCTTCATCATCGCGTGCAGGCGCGCGGTCACTCTCCGGCGGGCGCAGAGCCCATGTGCACTCTGCAGCGCGCGCAGGAGCTTGCTTCACTTGAAGGAACCCCGCGAGGGCCTGAAGCCTCGCCGAGGCTTTGTAGCCGTTGACTTCTCGCGAGGGGAAACCTCGCGAGGGTAGCGCGGAGACGCGCCAGGACCTGATGGTCTCTAGGAGAGGCCTTCCTAAGGCAAAGTTCCTCTCGAGGCCCCTTAGGCCGAACGTCTGGTCCTTAGCAGAAATGCCCAGCCGAGCAAAGAAACCCTCGCGAGGGAAAATGCCTCGCGAGGCTCGTCAGGCTGAGCGCCTGGTCCTTAGTAGAATTTCCTGCGGAGCGTTTGAGGGCTGTGGCAGGCCGGCCCATGGTACCCTGGTTTCCACTGGGCCGACAGTAGCCCCCGGGCCCGCGATGGGCACGCTGGAGCTCCTCAGGCGGAGGCGAATCGTCGTGGGCCCAAAGAAGCCTGCGAAGCCCGAGACACGTGGAGCGTCACGGCCGGACACGATCCCACGATCTCCTCTGAAGTAACGGGCGTAGTGGTGGGTCCCGCCACGTCCTGGTAACGGCTCGATGAGCCGATATAAGGCGAAGAGCTCGGCGCAGGCGGCCATTACTCCTCTCGTTCCCCTTTCGTCTCCTTCTTCCCAGCGCTCAATCCCCAAACTCCTCCTTCGCGACCTTGCTGCAATGGCGCCCAAGAAGGCCACCGCTGCCACGAAGGGCAAGGCAGTGGTGCAGGGCGGCGAGCCTGCTGCGATGCAGCGGGACGGTGACTTCGAGCCGGCTCTGACCGGCTCCCGCTTCGAGAAGGAAGCGCAGCTGGACAAGGTGCGCCACATGGCGGCCTCGAAGACCAACGAGCACGGCGCCACGGTGCTCAAGCGAGCGGGCAACTCTCACGGCAGCTTCTACCCCATCTTCATGCACACTCTCTTCGCCGGGCTCGTTCCTCCCTTCTCCGATTTCTTCCTGGCGGTTCTGGAGCGCTACCAGATCCAGGTTCTTCATCTCCACCCCAACTCCATCCTCGTCCTCGCCATCTTCGCCTACCTCTGCGAGGCGTACATCGGCATTCCGCCTTCGGTGGACCTCTTCCGCAGCTTCTACGCGCTCCGGTTCACGGCGAACAAGGAGCGGTCGGGGTGCGTGTCCTTCCGCATCACCGACGGCATGAAAGGCGTCTACATCCCCATCGCGCGGAACGGCGAGAACATTGTGACCAGCGTGACGAAGAAGGTGGAGGACTTCCGCAAGCGCTGGTTCCTTATGCAGTTCGGGAGCCAGAGCGCCTTCTTCGAGCTGCCTGAAGCGCCTCCGACGAAGAGGGCGAGCTGGTCTTCCAAGGGCTCAAGGGCGCAACACTTGGCCCTGTGGTGAGGCGCTTGAGGGACCTCCGCGAGGCTGGCCTCACCGGGCAGATGGTGGCCAAGGACTTCGTGAGGCGCCGCATTGCTCCGCTCCAGAGGCACGCGGACGCGATGTGGCTGTACTCCAACCAGAGGGACAAGATGCGCCTGAGCGCTACCCTCTACACGCAGGAGGAGGTGCACGCCCTCATGGAGACCCTCTTCACGTCTCCAGACATCCCCGCGCCCACCGACCAGACTGTGCCGCTCCATCGGATCGATCTCGGGCGTCGTGTCTCGCACGTGCAGACGATGCCGAAGTTCGACCAGTGGGGCCTGGTGCCTAAGGGGCACGTTGGGCCTCGCGAGGACCCGGAGTCGCGGCGCAGGGGGCACCAGCTGAGGGCGACGAGGAGACGACGGAGACGCCCGCGGAGTCTGACGCAGCGCAACCGGCGCCTCGGGAGGCGCCGCTTCCTCGGCGGAGAATTCGAGCGCCTCGAAGAGTGCGGCGCCTGAAGCTGAGATCCACGAGATCTCCTCGGGCAGCGGCGACCAGTTCGTGGTTGCCCCCTCGCAGCGTGTCGAGGGAAGGAGGAGAGCGATGATGACGATGCTTCGTCGGGCCACTGCGAGCCCCGCTCCAAGGCGATCCACGACAGGAACGCCGGAGCCCGGGAGGAAACAGAGGCACGGACGAGCGCGGAGCCCAGTGCTCCGCCCGGCGGCGGAAGAAGAGGAAGTGGGTCGACACCGCGGCGTAAGTTTTTGTACTCCCTTTCCTGTTTGATGTTGTTCTTGTGTAGGCTCTCGAGGGGTTTTTGAGTCTTTTCCTCTCCAGGCGCCCTGAGGAGCCAAAGAGGCGGAGGCTCCGGAGACTTGGAGAGATCTCCAGCTCTGCCGCGGCGTCTGCGGCGCCTACGGCTGAAGAGGTGCACCCCGAGGCCACCGCTTCCTCTCCCGAGGCTGCGGCGCCGCCTCCTGAGGCAGAGGAGCGCCGCGAGGAGGAGGAGGCAGAGGTGACGATGCCGTCACCTGCGCGGCCTGACGCCTCTCCTGTGCGGCAAGAGAAGACGCCGGAGAAGGATGCGGCAAGGACCACGCCGCCGGCGAAGGAGGGCGCGGCGGAGACAGCTGCGTCTGCAGAGGCGCACGCTGACGTCGAAATGGAGGAAACCACTGTGCCGTCGCCTCCACCGAGCCGGGCCTTGGAGGGCCTACGGTGGGCACTGAGGCTGCCGCGGGGACGGCCTCAGCAGAGAAGGCCAACCCTGCTCCTGGGAAGAGGAGAGTGCTCCCCAGGGGCAGAAAGATGGTGGAGCTGATGGTGGGGGCGCCTCGAGCCCCCAGAAGGCTCCCAGCGCAGAAGGCGAGGGGGGCTCTCGCCAGAGCCCCCAGAAGGCCCCTAGCATGGAAGAAGGGGGAGGCTCCCACAGAGCCCCCAGGCGCGCCTCGAGGACACTCAGAGCCCAAGGCGCGATGCCCCGGGTCCTCGGCAGGCGCTGGCGCTTCCAGGCCCTCTGGAGAATCATGGGCCCTAGCCTTGCGGGTCAGCGCCCAGTCGCAGCTCGCCGAGAGGCTGTCCTTCGCTCGGCGAGGGAGGTGCTCGATGGGCTCGAGGCCCAGCTCGCTGAGGAAGACCGCGCCAGGGCGGAGGAGGACGCCGAGCTTGCCTCCAGGAGACCGTGGAGCGCTGCCGCCGGAAGGACGAGGCAGCCCAGGCGCAACGCGAGGCGCGCTGCGCTCGCTGAAGAGATCCGCATCGAGGAGACCCTTGCGGACCTGAGTGCTAGGCGCGAGGCTCTCGAGGCGGAGACCGAGGCCAAGCATCAGGAGCTGGCGGCGCGCGAGGCGGCGGTCTCCACCAAGCACAAGGAGCTTCTGGACCGAGGCGGGGATCATCGCCGAGTCGGAGACCGTGCGGCAAGGCCTGGAGAAGCTCCGCGAGGACCTGCGCGTCCGCGAAAACCAGATGGTGCAGCGCGGAGCAGAACTTGATGCCCGCGAGACCGAGCTACGCAAGCGCGAGGAACAGGTTGAACAGATCGAGAAGGATCAATCTGCGCAGCGGGAGCACCTGGAGTCTCGCGAGAGCAAGGTTACTCAAGACGAGGCGTTCTACCAGAAGCGCCTCGCGCTGACCAACGAGAACCTCCGCAAGAAGGAGGAGCAGATGGCGGAGGAGTCCGCGACCAAGGAGAAGCTCTTCCGCGACAACTGCAGGAAGGAGTTCGCGGAGAAGGCCAAGAAGCAGGAGGAACGCTTCACGAAGAGACGCAACGAGCTTGATGCTCGCATCAGGGAGCTTGAGGCTCAGAAGAAGCGATTTGACTCCCGCCTTCAGACGCTGTGGAGGCTCGGAAGCACGCGGAGCAGGACCTTGCCTCCTTGACGCAGGACATGAATGAGATGCAGCAGCAGGTGGGGCCTGTTGTGGAGCTCGTCGAGGAAGCTCGGCAGAGCGCTCTGGCTGCGCAGGTCTTGTCGCGCCAGCGGGAGCGCATGTTTGCTTCCTTGGTGAGGCGTGCGCGGGCCGTTGCGGGCCGCCTGGGGACCGAAGCCCCCAGGCTTCTGTCGAGGGGAACTCCGACGTCGCCACCTACCTCAGCTTCTTCGAGCAGCTTCTCACCAAGCTTGAAGAGGTCGTGACGAACCTCGACGACCTGGTCGACACCGAGAGCCGCGAGCTCCTTGGCGTCGCGGTCGGCCAAGTCTTCGCCAACCTTGCACACCTCCACCCCGGCTTCGACTTCGCGTCTGTGATGGAGCCTCTGGAGAAGGAACTTGCCTCGAAGCTGGACGCCTCGGTGTGGGACGACGTGGAGAAGTATATTCAACGCTTCAAGAGGGTCGAGGTCGAGGAGAGCGACGACGAGGCAGGCGCTGAGGAGGTGGATGATGAGGCTGTCGACGGCGACGACGACAACCCCGCTGCTTAGGTTGCCCCTGTGGAGAGATGTGCCAAGGGCACCAGTTATCTTAAGACTTGTTGCTTTTTTTGTTGGTTTGTAAAGACACTTTTATTTTGTGCAAGTGTGAGTGCCCCTCGGGAGGCCTTTTATCTGTTCCCTCATGTCTTTTTCGCTCTACGTCGTTAGGACCCTGCTCTTAGCGCAAATAGCACCGCCGCTTCGGTATGCCGGAGTCAGGGCTCGACAAGGCCGGGGGTGCGTAAGGCTTAGAGAGGTAAGAGCCCTCGAGGCGCGATGCTCGGGAGCTCCCCTTTGACGTGCAAGCAGCCCATGAGGCGTAAGAGAGAAAAGAGAGGCTCGAGGGGCGACAAAACCAGCGAGAGGGAAAAAGAGCTCATGAGGCGTAAGTTCTGGACTTAGCTCTGGCGAGACGCCTGCTTTGTAGAGGGTGTTGTTCCTGGTGAGGTGTTTCCCTCTCGAGGCTGCCTGAGGCTGGTTTGGAGCTTTAGCCCCAAGGCGTCTTGTTCCCTGCGTTGGAGAGAGAGGCGAACCCACAAGCAAAGCATAGTTGTACAACTCATGCGCGCTCATAGATTTCCTCATGGGTATCTCACGAGGAGAATAAGCACCAAGGTCCTTGGTGAGGTGACGTGCATGGGAGCTAACCCACGAGTCAGAGCTCTTTGGTGAGATAACGGTCGTGGGCGGAGAGCCACGAGTTAGAGCTCGGATCCTTTGGATTTTACGATGCTGCTGGGATGCTCCCGAGACACAGGCACCGTGCTCAGCCCCCGCTCGCGAGGTGCGCATGGGGAAAAATGTGAGCGCGAATGAAATGTAAGAAAACAAACTCACCAAGCAATATTACATAACGGCGCCGAAGCGCAATAGGTTCATGATGACCTGAAATTGTTCATTACACTTGGCGAGGCCAAGACAAAGTCCGCCATGTCTGGGCATGGGGTTCCACATGGAGTGGCTGAGGCTTCCCGCGGCCCGTGGCGACGCGTTGTAGGAAACTCTCAGTGGAGATGGCCCTCGTGAAGGGAAAGCTTGGTGAAGCTGGGAGGTGAAGACGCGTGCTTCCCTCTTGAGACAAAAAATGCCTGCCGCGACGTGATCACGGGTAGAACTTGCGTAGGTGCTCGATGTTCCATGGATTTTTGATTGGATCGCCGTCTTCCGTCTCGAGCCGTACCGCGCCGGGCCTGGCGATGTGCGCGACCCTGTAGGGGCCTTCCCACATGGGTGAGAGCTTGTGGAGGCCCTCTCTGGAGAGGATCCTCCTGAGGACGAGATCGCCTGTCTCGAGGGTGCGCGGCCGTATGTGGCGGCTGTGGTAGCGGCGCAGGTCTTGCTGGTACTTTGCCGCTCGGAGGGCGGCACGGCGGCGTAGTCCATCGAGCAGCAGCAAGTCGTCGTTGTGGAGCTCCTCTTGGTTGTCCTCGTTGAAAGCAAGGATCCGTGGGGACCCATGCTTGATCTCGGTGGGGAGGACTGCTTCAGCGCCATAGACGAGAGCGAACGGCGTTTCTCCAGTGGGCTTCGTGGCGGTGGTGCGGATGGACCAGAGCACGGAGGGGAGCTCTTCGATCCAATTCTTGCCGTGGGCCTTGAGGCGATTGAAGCTTCTTGTCTTGAGGCCTTTGAGCACTTCTGCGTTCGCTCGCTCAGCCTGCCCGTTGCTTCGTGGATGAGCCACCGAGGCGAAGCAGAGCCGTGTGCCAAGACTCTCGCAGTAGGCCCTGAAGATGCCGCTGGTGAACTGTGAGCCGTTGTCGGTGATGATGCGATTTGGCACGCCGAAGCGACAGGCCAGGCCTCTGATGAATTTCACCGCTGATCTCGCCGGGATGGTGCGCACCGCTTCAACCTCCGCCCATTTGGTGAACTTGTCGATGGCGACGTAGAGGTAGCGGTAGCCCCCGCTGGAGCGTGGGAAAGGTCCCAGGATGTCCAGCCCCCAGACCGCAAAGGGCCAGGAGAGGGATGGTCTGGAGCCCCAGTGCAGGCTGGTGGACTTGCTTGGCGTGGAATTGGCATGCCTCGCAAGCCTGGACAACGGTGGTTGCATCTTGAAGCACTGAGGGCCAATAGAACCCACTCCTGAAGACTTTCCCTGCAAGGGTGCGTGATGACGAGTGGTGGCCACATTCTCCACTGTGTATGTCCTTGATCAGCTGGCGGCCTTCTTCAGGGGGACGCATTTTAGTGCAACTCCATTTGGACGCTTGCGGTACAGGTCTCCCTCGTGAAGGCAGTATGACTTGGCCTGGCGAGCAACTCTCTCTGCTTCTGCATCCTCTTCAGGGAGGACTCCGTCCCTGAGGTACTCCTTGAGCTCATCGATCCAGCCCGTCTCTTGATGCGTCATGGCCAGCAGCAGGCGTTCCCCTGTGGGTGGACCGCAGCTCGGCGCTCCAGATGTTGGTGGTGGTGGGAGCTCTTCGTCCGTGTTCATTCGACCGCTTCTTTTGGCTGTTTCACCGATGCCCTGGTGAGTCTCTCCTCGAACACGCCCGCCTGCTGGGCTTCTCTGCGTGATGCTCGCCTGGCGATGTCGTCGGCCTCCTGGTTCTCCCTTCGTGGGATGTGCCTGAGCTCCATCCCCTTGAAGTGTTTCTCGAGCTTGCGGACCTCCTCGAGGTAAGCGGCCATGTGGCCGTCCTTAGGCGTATAGCTCTTGTTGGAGAAGTTGACGAGGAGCTGGGAGTCGCCCTTGATGAGTAAGCGCTTGATGCCGAGGGCGATTGCGGCTCTGAGCCCGGCGAGGAGGCCCTCGTACTCGGCGATGTTGTTGGAGACCTTGTCTGTCGTGAAGCACAGCTGGACGGCGTAGTAGAGCTTGTCGCCCTTGGGTGAGGTCAGGACGACGCCAGCCCCAGCGTTCTGGCATGCGAATGCTCCGTCGAAGTGCATGGTCCAGTGGCTTGGCACTGTGTCTCCAGCTGGCGTGGTTTCTGCCTCATGAGGCTCTTCTTGCTGGGTGTCTGTCCACTCGGCGACGAAGTCAGCCAATGCCCTCCCTTGATGACCCTGGTGGTGTCGAAGCGCAGGCCAAAAGGTTGCAGCTCAATGTTCCACCCTGCGACGCGATCAGTGGCGTTTGGATTGCGCAGGATCTGCTCCAGAGGGAATGATGTGACCACCGTGATGGGGTGGCCCTGGAAGTAGTGGCGCAGCTTCCTGGAAGCGATGAGGAGCGCGAGGAGGAGCTTCTGCTGCATAGTGTACCGCTCGCGAGCATCTCGCAGCACAGTGCTGACGAAGTAGACGGGATGCTCGACGAGGGTTGTCGATGGTGACGCAGCGCTGGGCTCCTCGGGAGCCTTGTCGAGCCTCTCTTGAGGTGGACCCTCGACGAGGGTGCCTTCTGGTTGCGCGGGCTCGGCATGGGGCTCAGGGCCTGAAGAGGGTGCTTCCTTGTCGGGGGGATCTGGGCTTGGCGTGGCAGTGTCCTTCTTGGCGAGGACTGGCTCTTCCCTTTCTGCCACCAAGGCTGCGCTCACTGTTTGTGGAGTGGCTGATAGGTACAGCTTCAGATGCTCGCCAGGCCTTGGGGCAACCATGACAGGTGGGCTAGCCAAGTACTTCTTCAGGTCTTCAAATGCCTTGTCCGCCTCCGGCGTCCACTTGAACGTGCCAGACCGCTTCATGAGCTTGAAAAATGGCAGCGCCCTCTCGCCGAACTTGGAGATGAAACGGCCGAGGCTGGCCATGCATCCCGCGAGGCGCTGCATGTCCTTGAGGCGACGAGGTGGCTGCATCTCTTCTATGGCTTTGATCTTGTCAGGATTCGCTTCTATGCCGCGGTGAGACACTAGGAACCCGAGGAGTTTGCCTGACGGTACCCCGAAGACGCACTTGGCGGGGTTCAGCTTGATGTTTACTTTGCGCAGGCTGGCAAAGGTCTCCTCGAGGTCCTCCATGAGGGTGTGCTCTTCGCGAGTCTTGACCACGATGTCGTCGACGTAGGCTTCTGCGTTTCTTCCCATCTGAGCCCCCAAGGCCTTCCTCATGAGCCTCTGGAAGGTGGCGCCGGCGTTCTTCAAGCCAAAGGGCATGCAGACGTAGCAATACACACCACAAGGGGTGAGAATGCTGTCTTCTCCTCATCCTCCTTCGCCATCTTGATCTGGTGGTAGCCTGAGAAGGCATCCAGAAAACAGAGGAGGTCGCAGCCGGCGGTGGAGTCCACGATCTGGTCTATCCGAGGCATGGGGTACGGGTCCTTGGGGCAGGCCTTGTTGAGGTCGGTGTAGTCGATGCAGAGCCTGCCGCCCCCGGTGTGCTTGGGAACGACCACCGTGTTGGAGAGCCATGTGGGGTGTGGAACTTCCCTGATTATGTGTGCTTCTTTCAACTTCTCTACTTCCTTGATGATGAACTCTTGCTTCTCTGGCGCCTGGCGCCGTGCTTTCTGCTTCACGGGGCGTGCGTTTGGACACACGGCTAAGTGGTGCTCGATCACCTCCCTCGGTACTCCGGACATCTCTGACGGTGTCCATGCGAACATGTCAGAGTTTGCCCTGAGGAAGGCGACGAGCGCGCTTTCCTATTTGGGAGGCAAGCCAGCGCCTATGGTGACGCTAGCCCCCGAGCCGCTGGCGTCCAATGACACCTTCTTCGTGGCTGCCTGCTCCTGTGAGAACAGCTGCTTCTTCTTCGCGGGCCTCTCGAGGGGCTCCATGTCCTCATCAGCGGGGAATGCCACGGCAGCGGCCTTGTAGGCGGTCTCGACAGAGCGCATTGCGTCCTGGACTTGACCGTGGATGGCGATGGTGCCGCCGCTGCCTGGAAGCTTGACGATGTTGTACGCATGGTGAGTGACGGCCATGAACTTCGCGAGGGCGGGGTAGCCGAGGATGGCGTTGTAGGGCAGGCCAATGTGTGCGACGTCGAAGTCGATCTGCTCGGTGCGGTAGTTCTGCGGCGTGCCGAAGGTGACCGCGAGCCTCACCTGCCCCAGAGGTGTGGTAGAGCCACTTGTCACCCCCGTGAAGGGCCTAGAGGGCATAGCCACTCGTAGGGCACTTGAAGCTGCTCGAAGGTCTCGACAGAGATGACGTTCAAGCCCGCACCCCCATCTATGAGTGTCTTGGCGACGGCGATGTTGTTGATGATGGGAGTGCACACCAGAGGGATGGTGCCTACAGCCTTGGTCGACTTGGGGTGGTCCTTGGAGTCGAAGGCGATGGTGTACTGCGACCACTTGAGGGGCTGGGAAGCCTCAAGCCCTGGAAGCGCTGCGCTGACCTCGCGAGAGAATTGCTTGAAGTGGTTGTTGGACTTGGGCGCCTGGGACCCGCCGAGGATGCAGGCTATTGCCCCCTGAGGGGCCTGGTAGCCCCCAGGGTTCTCGTCGGGGAGGTTGCCGTTTTGCCCAGCGTTGTTCCCCCGAGCCCTCTGCTGGAAGTTGTGGCGTCCACCTCCGCGGCCACCACGGCCTCCGCCGCGGCCCTGGTTCTTCTCGCGCTCCTTGCTGAGCTGCTTGAGCTCCCAGCAGTCTCAGTTGCGTGGTTGTGCCTGTTGTGGTAGATGCAGTATGGGCGATTGTCCACCTTTTTCTCTTCAGCCGCCGGAGAGGCCTCGCGAGGCTGCTTTGCGTCAGGCTCTGCCGCGAGGATGGCGGTGGTCTTGCGCTTCTCGGCAGGCTTCTTCTTGCTCCTGGACCCCTCAGGAGGGTCATCCTCCACTTCCTTCTTGACGAAGAGGAGGCCCTCTTCAGCCTTGGCGCACTTGTCAGCCAGATCAAAGAGCTTCACCACAGAGGAGAGGGTGTCGTGGATGCCGAGCTTCTCGAGCATCCTGTGGTTCGTGACGCCCTCCCTGAAGGCGGAGATGACGTGCGAGTCCGGGATGTTCGGAATCTTGTTGCGGACCTGGCTGAAGCGCTGGATGTATCTGCGGAGGGTCTCGTCAGGCTTCTGGCGCACCGCGCGAAGGTCGTTGTAGGTGAGCGCGCGTTCGTAGGTGCCCTTGAAGTTGGCGACGAAGACCTTGCAGAGGTCCTCCCACGTGTCGATGGTGTTCTCGGGGAGGTTCATGAGCCACGAGAGCGCGGAGTCCTTGAGCGCCATGGAGAGCCAGTTGGCCATCACCTTGTCGTCGCCTCCCGCAGCCTGGATGGAGACGGTGTAGAGCTGCAGGAACTCCAGAGGGTTGGTCCTGCCGTCGTAGCGTGGAGGGAGGTCTGGCTTGAACTTCACGGGCCAGACGACGCGGCGCAGGTTGCGGGTGAAGGCGGTGCAGCCCGTGGCGTATGTCACGGCGCCACCAGCGAGTACGCCGCGGTTCTGGCGACCTGCAGCGGCAATCTCCTGCACGACGCGGTTGTGGCGGTCCCTCTGGCGCTCGATCTCCACGCGGGCATCCGCCGGAGTCCGCTGCACAATCTGGCAGTCGTGCGGCGAGGATGCGTGCGACGCGGCGCGGTGGTTTGCTGCCGGAGCTGCAGCTGGAGGAGGTGGCGGAGGGGGAGGAGGAGCGCCGTGCGCTATGTTCCCCTCGCGTCCGGAGTGGCGCACCAGCGAGCGAGAGGGCGCTGGTGCTGCAGTGGTAGCGGCAGGAACGGCGGCGGCGTTGATGAGCTCCTCGAGACGCCCAGCCAGTTGTCGTGGCCCGCCTGCGTGGGACGGTAGCGTAGCAGCTCTTGCGCCATCAGTAGCGCAGTGGCTGGACTGGGCGCCGCTCGGCCCATCGTGGAGGCGCTCTCGCGCCTGGATGGGTGCAGGGAGGAAGCTCCCTCGTCCTCGCCGTCGTTGCCGCTGCCGTTGCCGCCGTCATCCTCAGGATGTTCGACGCGCGGCTCGGCGTTGCGCTCTGAAGCGCGGTTGGCGCGTGGGCGACCACGCGGGTTGTGGTTGGCGGCGGGCTCGGTGTTGGCCCTGCCGGACGTCCGTCGCGCAAGCGCGCAGCTCGCGTGTCAGTCATGGCGCGGAGAGGTTGAAGAAGTTGAAGACGCGCCTCAGCCCCCTACCTGGCGCGCCAAATGTCGGAGACTAGTCCCAGGAACTAGGGGTGTCTCTCAAAGCCAGGAAACGAGTAAGGGGCTGAACACAACGTCAAACAATCCTCAACAACCTCGGCGACGGTGCTCGTCGAGCTCGGTGAGGAACATCACGACAGAGAGGAACACGAGCCGCTACCCAGGTTCAGGCCCACCGTGAGGTGTAAAAGCCCTACGTCCTGCTAAGATGTATTGCACTGCTTGGAGAGGTTCACAGTACAAGGGTGCTTGCCGAGGGCACAGTTGTGGCTATGGTGGACTATGGTGGAATGAGCTCCGTCTTCTCCTTCAGACGTAGCTGCTTGGTTGTGGAATGAGTTGGTGAATGCGGGATCCCCCTCCTAGGTCGTACACTGGCTCCTTATATACTGGGCTTGGTCCTCTTCCCCGAAAACTCCGGCGGGAAGGGATACCACAATGCCGCCGAGTTGGAGCACAGCGCACAGCGTCGGGGGCGTCCATGGACGCGGTCCATGGCAGAGAGCACGTCGTCTTGGCAGAAAAAGCCACCGTCCAACCAGGACGGTGGGCTGGCGCTGCAGAGCTTTGGGCGTCCCACGGTGACGTCGCAGTTGGAGCGTAGCGGCGGCCGGCCGCTTTATCACCAAATTGGCAAGTCTTGGAGTCCGCTTTGCTCCTCCAGCTCCTTTGACTGCTTTATACACGAGAATGGCAACTGCGGCGTCTTCGTCATCGCGGCAGGCGCGCGCGTCACTCTGCGGCGGGCGCAGAGCCCATGTGCGCTCTGCAGCGCGCGCAGGAGCTTGCTTCCACTTGAAGGAACCCCGCGAGGGCCTGAAGCCTCGCCGAGGCTTTGTAGCCGTTGACTTCTCGCGAGGGAAACCTCGCGAGGGTAGCGCGGAGACGCGCCAGGACCTGATGGTCTTCTAGGAGAGGCCTTCCTGAGGCAAAGTTCCTCTCGAGGCCCCTTAGGCCGAACGTCTGGTCCTTAGCAGAAATGCCAGCCGAGCAAAGAAACCCTCGCGAGGGAAAATGCCTCGCGAGGCTCGTCAGGCTGAGCGCTGGTCCTTAGTAGAATTTCCTGCGGAGCGTTTGAGGGCTGTGGCAAGCCGGCCCATGGTACCCTGGTGAAAGGATCGTATGGCCACCTAGGGGGGGGGGGTGAATTGGTGCTACTCCAATTTTTAACTCTTTTTCGATTAAGGCTTGACTAAAAGGTAAATTCTCTAGATATGCAACTATGGTGAATTTACCTATATGACAAGTTAAGTCTAAACAAGATAAGATACAAGTAGTAAATAACTAGAAAGGAATAACCGATATGAAAGCACGCGGAGACAAGGATGTATTCCCGAGTTCCTCCTTTTAGGGGAGTACGTCTCGTTGGAGGGGTGTGAGTTTCAAACTCAAGACGCCACAAATGGCCTCACCCTATTCTCCGATGAACCTCGCACAAAAGCTCGATCCACCTTTCTTTATCGGAATCCTTCAAGGCGGAATCCGGAGCCCTTACAACAACATGAGGCTCAACCCACAAAAGGATTGGGGGCTCTCAATCACCACAACACCTGCTACACAAAAGTAACAAGCAAGTGAGAACAACAAGATGCCTAGGTTTTCCTAGTGGAAACCCTAGGCTCGAATCCCTCAAGTGAATGAAGGGGAAATGAAGAACGCTTTGGTTAAGTAGTAGATCCGGGCCTTCTCCTTCAATCCTCCAAAGATCAACGAGTTTGGGTGGAGGGATTGGGAGATCTAGTGATTCTTGAGCTTGCAACAATGGGGATCTTCTTTTCTGGGCGAGCTCCTTGTCCCGAGCTAGGTGGAGAGGCTTTTATAGCTCTTGTAGGAAAGTAGCCGTTTGTGAACTGTGTGCCCGGTCTGTAGGCCGGTTTGGCCGGCCAGGGGGCCGGCCAGGCGTGTTCTGGCCTTGCTGCAGAGAGGCCGGCATGGGGCCCGGTTGAACCGGCCTGGGAACCGGCCAGGCATCTGAGCCAGCCGGCTTGCAGCCCGGACTGGCCGGCCTGGGAACCGGGCAGGCAGCTGAGCCAGCCGGCCTGCAGCCCGGACTGGCCGGCCTGGTGACCGGGCAGGCAGCTGAGCCAGCCGGCCTGCAGCCCGGACTGGCCGGCCTGGGAACCGGCCACCCAGGGCACGGCGCATCTTTCCGAATTCCCGAAACTTTCTTTCTTCTTTTTGAATATGGAGAGATACCGGACGATTTCTGAAATCACTTAGCAACACATTAAACCTTTACCGGTGTTGTTATCTAACACACAAAACATAGAGGGATAATAAATGTTCTTTCAATCTCCCCCTTTTTGGTGTTAGATGACAACACACGGATTTGCAATTGAGACCACATTATATCATGTTTTTAAACAAAGAAATGGCTCCCCCTACATGTGTGCATATAGTTTTGTTTGCCTTGGAATGCAAATACACACATAAGGAGGGGAACATTTCCAACAAGGTGATCAACATGATATAGGAACAACATAATCGCACATAACCAACTAAGTTGAGATTTGGCTCCCCTACATGTGTGCATATAATTTTGTTTGCCTTGGAATGCAAATACACACACAAGGAGGGAAACATTCCCAACAAGGTGATCAACATGATATATGAACAACATAATCGCACATAACCAACTAATTTGAGATTTGGAGATGATCATACCTTGTGCCAAGAGATGTAGACAATTTCATATCAATTCACAATATCATGAAGTCTCAACTAGATAAATCCGAATACCGAGAACCATAGTCATACAATATTTTAACCATCTCATACAATAGTAATAGCAAAGTTCCACGACATAGAACACATAAGGTTCCACGAGCATAAAACACATAAAGTTCAACTAAAAACAAGTGCGATGCAAGAAGACGAAAATGCAATGGATGCATGAATGCAAATCCCCGGAAGTCTCTCCCCCTTTGGCATCAAGACACCAAAAAGGAGAAAGAAACGTGAAAGCCCATGGATCACTCATCGGGAAACACATCCTCATCATCATCTTGGACAACCTCTTCATTTCCGCCACCAAAAGCTTGACCGGAGCTTGATTCACCTTGGGTGCCCGGCCAATAGGGAGCAAGAGAGGAAGCATCGTCGCCGAACCAAAAGGTGTGCTTGGACTTGTAAGTGTTCTCCGAAACCTCTTCGGAGCTTTCGCAAGAAGGCTCGGGAAGTTCAGTTGCTTCATAATCGCTCTTTGATTGCGGTTATAAGACTTTTGCTTGTGATATATCTTGTAATCCTTATCTTGCTTTTCCGCAAAGAAGCAATTCATCCTCTTGAAAGCCTCCAATATGCCGTGCTTCTTGGGGGGCTCAGCTTGAGTCTCAGCTTGAGTTTCAGGAACTGCTGTGCTAGCACGCTGCTCACGAGAAGGAATGACCGCATCCGGAGGACGAGATGGCAAAGAATGCAGAACAGGCGTATACAATGTTGGGAGATAGGCATTGAGAGCAATCTGGGGCACCTTTCTGTCAAAGAGCTGCTGTAGATAAGGGCCATAGATGGGAACCCTTTTGTCAAGAATCACGGTGTGCATCTCTTCCCACATATAGTCAAGAACATCAATTTTCTTCTTCCTCCAAAAGCTGGGCATAATGTGATGGAGGAGGTTGATCATGTATGCGCGAGCCTCAGTCTTCTCCCCAAACTTGATAGCAATAGTGTTCCGGAGGATTGCATAAGTGGTTTGCCAAAACGGAGTCATATAAGTGCACTTGGGGACCTTACCAACAAGGCCCTGCCCGCGGGGATAGCAATGATGGATCGCGGGATCGGCTTTCATGAGGGTTTGCTGATGAATACGAACATAAGCCATGGGGCAATGGGGTAGCTCCTCGATGCCAAAGAGAGCACCAAACTCAGCAAGAGAAGCTTCACACTTGGTACCGGCACACATCCAAGTCATAGTCCTTGGTCCTTCCCTCGAGAAATACACTGTGGCATAGAACTCTTGAAGCAAATCAGGAGAATAAGGTGTATTCACTGCCATGAGATTAGAAATACCATGAAAATCCATAACCTCCATCACCTCCGGCCAAATGTCCCTAGCACTATCCACATTGAAGCAATGAGTGGTGACATGAGAGTTCTTCATGATACTAATGATTTGGTCAAACACTCGTTGATGCATCTTGCAATAGAACCGCTTATCATTGGTACAAGTGCTATGAGGAAAGGTATAGGGGTTGAACTCCAACCGATCATGCTCAAACTCATCACTAGGCACTTTGCTCCAACAAGTACGTACCGGTTCCTCTGGATTGGAAGGAGGAGGCCCCTTTTTCTTGACCACAGTTTTCTTGATCTTCTTGGAGTTGGGGTTGATGGTGGATTCCCTAAGATTTGCCTTGCCTTGGAACCGGGAGAGCGGGTTGGAAGATTCCTCAAGATCCTCGAGGTCATCAAACACCGGATCGTCAGCCATTGCCAAGAACTCCGAGCTACACAAAGAAATCCGCAACCACACCAACAATGGAGGAGAACTCCCCCAAATCTTCACCAAAGGATGAAACTCGTGGATGGGAAGGAAGATCTGGAGGGGATCTTTCAGATCTGAGGCAGTAGGGGGTGGGGGAGCGGCTCTAATGGAGGAGGCGGTGGTGGAGGAGCTCGGGTGGGGCGGCCATGGTGGAGCACGGGCTGGGGAAGAAGGGAGTGAAGTGAAAAACTGTTCAGGATCCCTCCTTGGATCGATCCAATATGCACTGCCTGCCCGGCACGGGAGCCGGTCAAGCCGGCCAGGAAACCGGGCACCAGCCCGAGGCGCCCGGCACGGAAGCCGGATGAGCCGGCCTGGGGGCCGGGCCAGCAGCTGACGCGCCCGGCACGGGGGCCGGTTGAAACCGGCCAGGAGACCGGGCATGCAGCCGTGGCGCCCGGCATGGCCGCCGGTTGGTCCGGCCAGCAGACCGGCCAGGCAGATTTTCCTTCTTCCTTGCCTTTTCACTTGAAAAACTTGGCACAAACATAGCAATTCTTCTCCACATGAAATTCTTTGAATCAACCACAAAACCGATGGCTGCTGAACTGATTTGAATAACCATTTTCAAGAAGATCCATGGAGTAATATAGAGTGACACGGGGAGATGCAAACATGAAACATGATGAAATCTTCACACTTCCAATGGATAAAACCAGAAAATCCCGAATAGCAACATTGGAAGTGATGAGACATGGAAAATAACAAATATGCAATGAACACTCGAACAAGACTCAACTCTTCAAAAAGAAGAGGGCGGTGGCCTAGGCCACCATGTATGAGTGTATGTGGTGTGACACCGCGAAGATATATCTTGGGTTCACCGCCACTACTCGTCATTTAAGCTCACAATTCATAGAACGAATATAGAGATGCAAATGAGTTCTTACTATCGGCATAATGGGGGGAGGGATAGTCCAATGGATTAGGACCGCACTCCCCCTATGTCCATGCCTACATCCAAACCAAATTACTATTGTCTAATATGGGTAGGTATGCAAGAAGTCCACTAAGTCCAATTGCTTATGTCCACCACATTTAGTTCTCCTCTCAACTCCTTGAATCTTGCTTCACCAAGAGGCTTTGTGAACATATCGGCGAGTTGATGCTTGGTGTTGACATAGTTGATTGCAATATCACCCTTTTCAACATGATCTCGAATAAAATGATACCGGATCTCAATATGTTTGGTCTTCCCATGAAGTACCGGATTGTGAGCAATTTTGATGGCACTTTCATTGTCACATAAAAGAGGCACTTTGTCACAAATGACACCATAATCCTTTAAAATTTGCCTCATCCATAATAATTGTGCACAACAACTTCCGGCGGCAATGTATTCGGCTTCGGTGGAGGACGAGGCCACACAATTTTGCTTCTTGGAAGACCAACTCACAAGAGACCTACCAAGGAATTGGCAAGTACCCGAAGTTGATTTTCTATCCATTTTGCAACCCGCCCAATCCGCATCCGAATAACCTACAAGATCAAAGCTTGTCCCATGGGGGTACCAAAGACCATAGTTAGGAGTATCTATCAAGTATCTTAGAATCCTTTTAACCGCGGTTTCATGACTTTCCTTAGGACTTGATTGGAATCTTGCACACATACCCACACTAAACATAATATCCGGTCTAGATGCACAAAGGTAAAGTAAAGATCCAATCATAGAACGATAAAGCTTGGGATCAACTTCCTTACCCTTCGGATCTAAGTGTAGATCCGCCTTAGAGTCCATGGGAAACTTATATGGCTTGGCGTTGTTCATATCAAATTTCTTGAGCATGTCTTGAATATACTTGGCTTGACATAAGAATGTTCCTTCACTATATTGGTGAATTTCAAAGCCAAGAAAATACTTCAATTCACCCATCATGGACATCTCAAATTCCTTGGTCATTAGCTTAGAGAATTGATCACTAAATTCATGGTTAGTAGAACCAAAGATAATATCATCAACATATATTTGGCATACGAAAAGCTCTCCATTTATCCTTTTTGTGAAAAAGGTGGGATCGATTACCCCAATTTCAAAACCATGGTCTACTAAGAACTCCTTGAGATGATCATACCAAGCACGTGGAGCTTGCTTGAGCCCATAAAGGGCCTTATGTAGTAAGTAGACATGGTTAGGAAAGTTAGGGTCTTCAAAACCCGGAGGTTGTTTCACATACACTAATTCACTTAGTGGACCATTTAGAAAAGCACTTTTAACATCCATTTGATATAAGGTAATGTTATGAGTAGATGCATAGGCAATCAATAAACGAATAGATTCAAGTCTAGCAACGGGGGCATAAGTTTCACCGTAGTCGACTCCTTCGATTTGGGTGTAGCCTTGTGCAACCAATCTTGCTTTGTTGCGAATGACTTGACCATGTGAGTCTTGCTTGTTCTTGAATATCCACTTGGTTCCAATGACATTATGTGATGTGTCTTTGGGTCTTTCAACTAATGACCATACTTTGTTGCGCTCGAAGTTGTTCAATTCTTCATGCATGGCCGCAACCCAATCCATGTCTTCAAGAGCATCATATACCTTGAGAGGTTCTAAGCTAGACAAACAAGAGACATGACCACAAAAGTTAGTTAATTGATTACGTGTGGACACACCCTTACGAATACTCCCAAGGATATTTTCTTTGTAGTGTTGGAGATGATCCAATGTTGATGCACGCCGAATGACTCGGCGTTCTATGGCTTGACCAATTGTTTCACCAACACGAACATCTTCATCATTTCCTTCATCTTGTTCATGGTCAACCCGAAGTGGAGTTCTTGGAGATGGGGTTCATCATGTTCTTGGTTTCCACTAGAGTTGGGTGGGTCTTGACCATTATCTTGCTCATGTGGATGACTATCATGATCTTGTTCTTGTATAGCTTGTTGATCAATGGTTGAGGTGGATGGTTCAACTTGAGTAGAACTTGTTCCTTCTTCTTGAGTGTCCATAATAGGTTCTTCAATAGGAATAAGTTCCCCTATGCCCATAGTTCTTATGGCTTGAGGTGGAGGTACATCACCTACATTATCATGATCAATATGCTCCGCTTGGGAGCCATTATCCTCGACAAACTCCACATTCATAGATTCTTCAACACATCCGGTGGATATGTTGTAGACCCTATAAGTGTGGGAGTTTGCGGCATATCCAACAAAAATACCATCAAAAGTTCTAGATTCAAATTTAGCAATTGGGCAACCTTTAATGTAAACATGGCATTTGCATCCAAATACGCGAAAGTAAGAGACATTTGGCTTTTTACCGATAAGGAGTTCATATGGTGTCTTTTTCATGAGAGGACGAAAGAAGAGCCGGTTGGAGTAGTGGCAAGCGGTATTGATGGCTTCGGCCCAAAAGTTATATGGGGAACGAAATTCGGCCAACATAGTTCTTGCCATATCAATAAGAGTGCGGTTCTTCCTTTCGGCGACACCATTTTGTTGAGGAGTATAAGCAGCGGAATATTGGTGTTGAATGCCCTCCCCACTTAGGAAATCATCCATAGTGTAATTCTTGAACTCCGTACCATTGTCACTTCTTATTGCTAAAATCTTGGAGTCATATTGGCGTTGAACTAAGGTTGCAAAGTCAATGAATATCTTTTGAGTTTCACTCTTCCTCTTGAGGTAGAAAGTCCAACAATATCTTGTATAATCATCCACAATCACCAAACAATATTTCTTGCCACCAAGACTATCATATGTGGGAGGCCCAAAGAGATCCATATGAAGGAGCTCCAAAGGCCTCTCAGTGGAGATAATGCTCTTCTTGGGGTGATTCTTTTCATGCATCTTTCCGGCTATGCAAGCACTACAAGGACGATCTTTGGAAAAATTAACCTCGGTTAGTCCTACCACGTGTCCACCCTTCACAAGAGTTTGCAAATTTCTCATACCGACATGGCCTAGCCGGCGATGCCAAAGCCAACCCTTGTCGGATTTAGCCATTAGACACGTGGCGATTTGAGTGGTCTCTTTCGAGAAATCGACCACATACAAACCGTTTACACGAAATCCAACAAAGGCTACTTTAAGAGATTGAGTGAAAAGGATGGTCACGTGGTGTTTATTAAAGATAACGGTGTAACCGACATTGCATAATTGACCAACGGAAAGTAAATTGTATGAAAGGGATTCAACAAGAAGGACCTTCTCAATGGATAACTCCGGAGTGATCACTACCTTGCCATATCCCAATACCTTAAGTCTTGCATTATTCCCGACGGTAACATGAGAAAATGTGAGTAATTGATTCAATAGGCCCTTTACTACTTCTTTGCTTCCGGTCATGTGAGATGAACACCCACTATCAATGAGCCATGAAGATCCACCGGAAGAAAAGTCCTACAAGGAATCAAGTCTTTGTTTTAGGTACCCATTGTGAAATGGGTCCTCTTTTGTTAGTCACAAGGGTCTTTGGAACCCAAATAGCATAGTGATAATCATCTCCATATGAAGTGCCAACATATTTAGCAAAAACACAACCATCTATAGATTTCATAAGAACATATGAAGGGTTGTATTTTCCCGCAAAGTCATTGTGAGTGGCATTGCCCCTTGTGGCATCACCACTCGCAATGGTGGTCTCTTTTGCTTGTGCGGGCTTGGCCTTCTTCTTGTTCTTGTTCTTCTTTTTCTTCTTGGCAACATAACCAAGGCCCTCCTTCCCTATGTGTAGCTTTTGCGCTTGCAAGAGCTCATAAAGAGGTTTCTCACCTTGAGGGCTAGAGGCCTTGGCAAGCTCATCCTTTAACCTAGCATTTTCCTCAATGACATTCGCATGATCACAAGAAGAAGTGGAGGAACTAGGTACATCAATTTTAGTAGATTGTATTTGAAGTTGTTCAAAAGACTTGTTGAGAGTAGAGTGTTCACTCTCCAAGGCCTTGTGAGCCTTGGTGAGCATCTCTAGCTCTTCGGCTAGTCTATTATGACCAACACCAAATACGACCTTTTGTTTCTCTAAAACCTTGTATTTAGCAATAGCATGGTCGTTCTTTAATGATTTTAGAAAGAGTTTCATTTTGAGATTCATCAATATTCTCAAGCTTCTCCTCAAGAGAAACTCGAAGCTCATGCTCTTCCTCAATAGCCATGGTAAGGGAAGCGATCTCATTAGCATATTCTCTTTCAAGTCTCCCCTTTTCTTCTAGGAGATCTTGTGCCATGCTATATTGATCCATAAGAATCTCAAGCCGAATCTTGCATTCACCTTGCAAGTTAGTCATCAAGAAATCCAAAGCAACATTTTCTTCCTTAACTCTAAGACTCATAAGTTCATGCATTTCATTCATAGTCTTAGAAGGAGGGGAAGGTGGTACCTCGGAGAGCTTGGCCATGAGGCACGTAGCGTGTTTGGTGGTGACATTATCATTGGGGGATTCAAAAAGAGAAGGGGTTGTCGATGAAGTAATGGCTAAAGCGGCCACTCCACTTGTGGTTGTTTCTTCTTCATCACTCTCCTCCCCGGACATATATTCTTCTTGTACCACCAACACTTTGGAAGGTAGCTTCTTGTTGGAGATGAACTTCTTGAAGTAAGGCTTCGTGGGAGAAGAACTTGAAGCTTCCTTGAGAATGAGTCTTCCTCCATGTTCTTCACGGTTCTTATAAGGGCATTTGGCAACATAGTGGAATTGATCTTGGCAATTGAAGCAAGTCTTCATTTTTGGGTTGCCCACCTTGTAACCACTTGATTTGTGCTTTTGATCCACATAAGCTTTAGCTTTTGATGGATTCTTCCAAAAGGTCTTTGCCATGAGAGCCACATAATCTCTATGAGCACTCAAGAGTTCATCGGGTGGCAAGTAACTTCCCTCTTCATGATCTTGGTCTTCATCTTGTTCCACCACCTTGGCCTTCAAAGCAAGTGAGGAGCTTTGGGCCATTCCAATAGCTCGGGCACGAGAGTCTCTAGCAATTTGGGCTTGGACCTTGTAGGATTGCATCTCTTGCATGACTTCATTTGAGGTCAAGGTGTCATAGTTGTGCTTTCCTTGGAGACTCTTCAAGTCGGTCTCTTCAAACGGCATGAGGGCATTCACATACTTCCTCTTGATGTAAGTATCATCCACATGTTTAGCACCAAGGTCTCTATATGCGGAAGCAAGAGCCTTGAGCCTTTGATACATCTCCTCATGAGTTTCATCATCTTTCTTGTAGAAGCCTTCAATTTGATTGCTCATGGCTTCATATCTATTTCTCCTCATGCTCTCATTTCCAACGAACACCTCCGTGAGAGTGTTCCATGCTTCCTTGGCGGTGGTGCAATCTTCAATGTGATGAATGTTCTTCTCACCCACGGCAACACGGATCACATCAAGAGCGGTGGAATTTAGTTGAGCTTCAACTTCTTCTCGCCTTGTCAAATCATTTTCATCCACCGGGTTGAATCCATCTGCAATGATCTTCCAAAGACCTATGCAACCACTTTTCAAGTGAGATTTCATAGAAGATTGCCAACGGGTAAAAGAAGATGCATTAAGACTAGGTGGAGCTCCTCTTAAGTGTATAGGAGGATGAGGGATAGGTAGGTCGGGAGAGTAGGCAAAAGGAACTCTAGCATTTTCTCCCTTCCCATTAAGTGTTTTAGATGGGGATTCATTTTTATTTTGGTCCACCCCCGGATCCACTTTATCCTCGTTCTCCTTTACCTCCACTTGAGGAGTTTCCAGAGAAGGAGGTGATGCGGTTACCTTTGCTTCCGAGAGTTTTGCTATCATTTCACGCAACTCATCCATTTTGGTTTCCATAGAGGTCTTCAAGTTAGTGAAGTCCTCCATGGAAACCGAAGTGGCCGGAAGAGCAAGAGGGTTCCCATCGGCATCGAAGGCCATATTTCTCTTAGGCGGTTAAGCCCGAATAAAGAGCCGAGGCTCTGATACCAATTGAAAGGATCGTATGGCCACCTAGAGGGGGGGGGGTGAATAGGTGCTACTCCAATTTTTAACTCTTTTTCGATTAAGGCTTGACTAAAAGGTAAATTCTCTAGATATGCAACTATGGTGAATTTACCTATATGACAAGTTAAGTCTAAACAAGATAAGATACAAGTAGTAAATAACTAGAAAGGAATAACCGATATGAAAGCACGCGGAGACAAGGATGTATTCCCGAGTTCCTCCTTTTAGGGGAGTACGTCTCGTTGGAGGGGTGTGAGTTTCAAACTCAAGACGCCACAAATGGCCTCACCCTATTCTCCGATGAACCTCGCACAAAAGCTCGGTCCACCTTTCTTTATCGGAATCCTTCAAGGCGGAATCCGGAGCCCTTACAACAACATGAGGCTCAACCCACAAAAGGATTGGGGGCTCTCAATCACCACAACACCTGCTACACAAAAGTAACAAGCAAGTGAGAACAACAAGATGCCTAGGTTTTCCTAGTGGAAACCCTAGGCTCGAATCCCTCAAGTGAATGAAGGGGAAATGAAGAACGCTTTGGTGAAGTAGTAGATCCGGGCCTTCTCCTTCAATCCTCCAAAGATCAACGAGTTTGGGTGGAGGGATTGGGAGATCTAGTGATTCTTGAGCTTGCAACAATGGGGATCTTCTTTTCTGGGCGAGCTCCTTGTCCCGAGCTAGGTGGAGAGGCTTTTATAGCTCTTGTAGGAAAGTAGCCGTTTGTGAACTGTGTGCCCGGTCTGTAGGCCGGTTTGGCCGGCCAGGGGGCCGGCCAGGCGTGTTCTGGCCTTGCTGCAGAGAGGCCGGCATGGGGCCCGGTTGAACCGGCCTGGGAACCGGCCAGGCATCTGAGCCAGCCGGCTTGCAGCCCGGACTGGCCGGCCTGGGAACCGGGCAGGCAGCTGAGCCAGCCGGCCTGCAGCCCGGACTGGCCGGCCTGGTGACCGGGCAGGCAGCTGAGCCAGCCGGCCTGCAGCCCGGACTGGCCGGCCTGGGAACCGGCCACCCAGGGCACGGCGCATCTTTCCGAATTCCCGAAACTTTCTTTCTTCTTTTTGAATATGGAGAGATACCGGACGATTTCTGAAATCACTTAGCAACACATTAAACCTTTACCGGTGTTGTTATCTAACACACAAAACATAGAGGGATAATAAATGTTCTTTCAATCTCCCCCTTTTTGGTGTTAGATGACAACACACGGATTTGCAATTGAGACCACATTATATCATGTTTTTAAACAAAGAAATGGCTCCCCCTACATGTGTGCATATAGTTTTGTTTGCCTTGGAATGCAAATACACACATAAGGAGGGGAACATTTCCAACAAGGTGGTCAACATGATATAGGAACAACATAATCGCACATAACCAACTAAGTTGAGATTTGGCTCCCCCTACATGTGTGCATATAATTTTGTTTGCCTTGGAATGCAAATACACACACACAAGGAGGGAAACATTCCCAACAAGGTGATCAACATGATATATGAACAACACAATCGCACATAACCAACTAATTTGAGATTTGGAGATGATCATACCTTGTGCCAAGAGATGTAGACAATTTCATATCAATTCACAATATCATGAAGTCTCAACTAGATAAATCCGAATACCGAGAACCATAGTCATACAATATTTTAACCATCTCATACAATAGTAATAGCAAAGTTCCACGACATAGAACACATAAGGTTCCACGAGCATAAAACACATAAAGTTCAACTAAAAACAAGTGCGATGCAAGAAGACGAAAATGCAATGGATGCATGAATGCAAATCCCCGGAAGTCTCTCCCCTTTGGCATCAAGACACCAAAAAGGAGAAAGAAACGTGAAAGCCCATGGATCACTCATCGGGAAACACATCCTCATCATCATCTTGGACAACCTCTTCATTTGCAGCCCGGACTGGCCGGCCTGGGAACCGGGCAGGCAGCTGAGCCAGCCGGCCTGCAGCCCGGACTGGCCGGCCTGGTGACCGGGCAGGCAGCTGAGCAAGCCGGCCTGCAGCCCGGACTGGCCGGCCTGGGAACCGGCCACCCAGGGCACGGCGCATCTTTCCGAATTCCCGAAACTTTCTTTCTTCTTTTTGAATATGGAGAGATACCGGACGATTTCTGAAATCACTTAGCAACACATTAAACCTTTACCGGTGTTGTTATCTAACACACAAAACATAGAGGGATAATAAATGTTCTTTCACCTGGTTTCCACTAGGCCGACAGATAAGATCTACAAGTATATCTCAATGCAAACATTAGTCCATAAGGATTGTCATTAATTACCAAAACCACACATGGGGGCACCATGCTCTTTCATTTACTCCACTTCATGGGATACCTAGTTGGTATATCCCAAACAGTATTAGGAACCTTTAGGCGGTAACTCAAGCCTCATTCTTGTGGCAGGTGGCACATTGCTCAGAACCCTAATCATATCCACAAAGTTCTTTGTTCAGAATATTTCATGGACACTTCCATCTGGCACCATAAGCCCAATATCCCTATATCAGCTTTTTGTGCCTCGGTATTTTAGATTCTTCACATCCTGATCGCCCACTCCTTCTACCAACTCGTGAAAGGTAATATCTCCGTTTGGAGCACTGCTTGGTGCGACGCTTGGACTTCGGTTTATGACCATTTAATCATTAAGCCCCCAAACTTTGTCTACCCAACATTGGTGAAGGATTTGTGGAGTCCTAATCAGAAAAAATGAAATGAAGAGCTCATTGACACTATTTTTAGACCTGTTACGACTCACATTATTAAAACCACACCTATTATTGACTTTGATGAGAATGATTTTCTTTGCTGGAATCTGATAGATAATGGCAATTGCAATGCAAAAGGTGCCTACTATTCTTGTTTGTAGGATATCTATGATGCAGGGGAGGACAGACCAAGAAGACCTTCTTTGGCTACAATTAAGCTACTCAACAAGGTATGTAAAAGCAAAGATAACATTTCTAGAATTCAAACTTTTTCTTGGTTTTCCCTCGCAACGGTCTGCCAAAAGGAGCGAGGGCATGGCGATTTTCCAACCACATTACTAAAACTTGCTGCGTGTGTGGGATCCAAGGGGATTTTTTTAAAGGACAGGCAGCCAAAGTTGCCGTCATCGCATTAAGAACGGAAAGAGAGTTTTACAACATATATACACACGGTAGCGCCGTCCGCACTCAACACCTAGGCTACTCCTCGCCATTATCCGCTCTCTTGCTTGCCAGCACCCATAGCGACAACTCCTCACAAGTTTTGCTAACCAAAAAATTCAGGTTCGCTTCTTTTCCTTTGAACACTCTCGCATTTCTTTCGAGCCATAGAATTCTCATCCCGCAATGATCAAACTTGCTATGTCCTTTCTCTGTTTTTTCCGCATGCGCTGCAAAGTCTGCACCCACCACTGTCGGACTGAAACCTGGGCAATTGGAGTGAGGTCTGGGTGTTTAGTTTCCTGGCATAGTCTGTGCCAAAATGTCCTTGCGAAAGGGCAAGTTGCCAGGAGGTGGTCTAAGGTTTCTGGCTCTTGGTCGCACATCACACAATTTGCTGGCCCCGGTAGCCCTCTTTGTTCCAATCTATCTGCTGTCCAACAACGATCTCTCATCACCAGCCATGTGAAGAACTTTTCTTTTGGGGGTGCACTGCTTTGCCACAAGGTCTTTGCATAATCCGCCTCGATCAAGCCGTTGAAGAAGGCTTTGTAAGACGACATTACGGAATAGACACCCTTCGGCGTCAGTCTCCATATGAAACTGTCCTCCTCGTCAGGCACAAGGGGGATCCTTTCTCGCAGAGTACACCAAAGGGTCATGAACTGCACTAAAGCCTGAATTGTAAGCTCGCCTCCGATATCTTTTACCCACTGTCCTTCGAGCATTGCTTCCGCAACGGTTCTTCTCTTAGCCCTCTTGCTGTCACAAATTTCAGAAGGTCTGGCGCTAACTGGCTTGGGCTGCTGCTGTCCACCCATCTGTCATACCAGAAGCTCATCCGGTCTCCTCTTCCAACAATGCACATAGTGGCAGCACTAAAGAGGCTCTCGGCTCCCGGCGAGAGTTGGAATTGGAGGCCTGACCATGCTCTTAGCCCATTTTCCTTCTCCAACCACCGCCAACGCATTCTCAAGGCGTCATTCAGAAACTTTAGGTTGTGCAACCCTAAGCCTCCATACTCAATAGGCATACACACCTTGCTCCACGCAACCCTGCAATTTCCTCCATTCGCTTCTCCGGAGCCATGCCACAAAAACTGTCTACAAATCTTGTTTATTTTCTTGATTACCCATGCTGGCGGTTCCATTGAAAGCATGTGATAGACTGTGATTGCTTCCAGCACTGTCTTGATGAGGACCAATCTGCCACTTGAGGAGAGCATTAGGGTTTTCCAACTGGCAAGTTTCCTACTGATCTTGTCAATTAGAGCCAGCAGTTCCTCCTTCTTCAGCTTGGTTAGGATTGAGGTAGCCCTAAATATTTGCAAGGGAAGCTGACCACTTGACAAGGGAAGTGTTGTGTGATCTCAGGTACATTTATATTTGAGCAAGAGATGGGAGCAATAGCACATTTTGCAAAGTTGCAACTTAAGCCTGATGAGCTTCCAAATATATCCAGGAGCTTTTTAGCTGCCTTCAGTGCATTTTCTGCAGGGTATAAGAACATGGCCGCCTCATCCGCGAACAGGGACAATCTGTGTCGAATTCCCCATCTGCTAATGTCTTGGAACACTCCTCTCTCCTCCGCTTTGCACATGACAGCATTTAGCACATCCATAACAAGAATGAACCAGGTTGGGGATGCTGGGTCACCCTGCCTAAGTCCCCTTGCGTGCCAGATTTTCTCCCCAGGACTACCATTGATCAGCACCCTTGTGTTGGCAGATGCGGTCGATGTGCTCACCCAGGCGCAAAATTTGTTGCCAAAGCCTCTTCGCCTCAAAACTTGCAGCAGGATGGGCCAGGACACTGAGTCAAATGCTCGCGCTATGTCTAGTTTCACGAACAGAGCTGGCACTTTACGTCTATGTAGGGTTTTTGCTGATTGTGCCACTAACATGAAATTGTCCTGTATTGCTCTCCCCTTTACAAAAGCACTCTGATTTACCACTGTTAACTCCTTCAACCTTGGGCCCACTCTGTTAGTTAAAGCCTTAGAGAAAACTTTTGCAAAGTCGTGCACTAGGCTGATAGGCCTGAAGTCCCCAATGTCCACGGCATCATCTTTTTTTGGGATCAAGGTGAGATATGCTTGGTTTACCCAATGTAAGCTCCTTCCATCCTGGCAGGTTATCTGGGTTACTGCCGCCATCCAATCCGCTTTGATGATTGGTCACCACCTCTGGAAAATGGCAGCCGAGAAACCGTCGGGGCCTGGCGTCAGCCGGTAAGTTTTTGATCACTGCCCAGATTTCATCTTCTGTGAAATTTGCCTCTAGGTCATCAAGGTTTAGTCTTGACAGGCCCAGGCATCTAGGTTTAGTACTTCCTCTCTCTCTCTAGGCTGTCCAATCAGCTCTGTGAAGAAATTGGTCGCCATCTCTTCCATGCCTAATTGATCAGATGCCACTCGGCTGCCTCTTTTCAGTTTGAAGAGATGATTTTTCCTACGCCGTTTGCTGGCATGTGAGTGAAAGAAAGCTGTATTCATCACCTTCTCGTATCCATAGCAATCTCGATCGTTGCCTCGCCATGGTTCTCTGTAGCGACGCCAAGCCCAATATTTTCTTCTTCAGTTCCTTCCTTAGCTATTCCTCATCCCAAGATAGTGTTCTATTGTCTTGGGCCATGTCCAGCCGTAGAACAACTTACTGTGCAAGCAGCAGCTGCTCTCTGATGTTGCCCACCTTGCGCTATCCCCAATTCACGACTGCCCTTTCAGTAGCTTTCAGTTTCAAATGCAGCTTCTGAACATGATCAGGTGTATCAATAGGTGCTGCCCACGTGATGCATGTAAAATGCATACATGAACTTTGCATTATATTACTTATATTTCAATCATATTTACATCATATAAGGGTTATATCATTGTTTTATATTGATTTTGGGAATATTTCACAGTTTCCCTATTTTTCTGGAATTAACCCTGCACTGGCAGAAAACCCTATTTTCTATATTTTGATGTTTCAGGGACCCAAACGACGTCCAAATGACTTAATATTTTGCGGGGATCGTTTTTTGGAAGGAACAAAGCGTAGGAGCGAAGGAAGCGAAAAAATGGAAACCCGAGGGCCAAAAGACGTGGGCCCACGCGCCAGATTCCTTGGCCGCGTGGGACCCCCTATCCTGGGCCTCGAGCCTCCGATACCGTCGATCTTCGTCCCGTGCCTTCGTCTTGACCTAAAAATGACTATAAAAATAGTCCCCGACAGCTTTCAGAAGGGAGCACAGCAGAAACACAAAACCATGAAACAGAAGACCTGGAGCTGCAGATTGGAGGGGGAAAACTCCGGCGGGACGCTGCCGGGGTGGTCTCCATCTTCTCCAACATCTCCACCATCATCACGTGATGAAGGGGGAGTAGTCCACCCCCTGGGCTTTGGGTTTGTGGTGGTAACTTGATCTAATCTCTCTATGTATAATCATTGTTGAAGTCCATATGATGTGCCTTGCATAAGTATGGATCTATCTATGTAATTCCTATGGTGGATATTGTGGTATGAGATGATATTTGTTATGCATTTACCGTTGTGTTGGATCTTTTATGACTTGTCATACTTTGGAGATATTCTATGATGCATGTGATGATTCGATTTATGCATAATGCCTTGTTTATCCATGTCATGAGGTGATTGACACCACCAAGTGTAGATAGATGAGAGAGATGTGACAACGGCATATGTATTGAGTGACACAATACAACCCAACATCCTTTATCTGGGGGTAAAAAGGAAGAAGTATGATGTGGGAGTGACAACAAACCACGCTAGCCTTACGAGGGTGACCTAGCAACACAAATGATTATTTTCTTTCAACTATATGCTTTAGGACATGTAGCCGTGATAATCCCCAAGAGCAAGGAATCACTGTAGCACAATTCGATAAGTATTGAGTGTCGAACCCACGAGGAGCTGAAGGTAAACTATCTATTCTCTAAAGCCCTATAACCCTCTTATACGACCGTTTATGCAAAGCAATAAATATGAAAAGAACTAACTAATAAAAGCAAGTGATGTGGAATGGGTTTTTCTAGTAACAAGTTTCTCAATCAAGTTTCAGACACAAGTTTCTTAGAGCAAGTTTCTCTCAGTAGTTTTCTCAAGCAAGTTTCTCAAAGTAGCAAGTATCAAATATCTCAAGTAGCAAATATCTCAAGGGAGCAAGTGTTCTAGCAATTGTTATTTCATTCGTGTGGTTGTCACAATTAGTGAAGCACATGTTTCAGTCTTAGTTGTTTCTTTTAGGTGGGAGCCATAAATAGGTGTAGCCAAGTAAATGAGCAATAACACAACTCTTATGATGGATCTCATGGCCAAATAAATGTGCAGCACAAGAATTATTAAGACATAATTGTCCCACCATAGCCTTAAGTTCTAGGGTCCCCCATATACATCCCATAAAGTAACTTCAAGTCTCAGACACCGGTTTCTCTCTACTCCGACATGTCCTACTCAATCCATTACGCTACGGTGATCACCTTACATGCATTCCCCAACATATGTGTGCACTCATATATTGTACATAAAGACAATCATAAAAGATAACAACACTTGTATGCAACCAATCAACGAACTATTTCACAAGTGCCATGAACAAATCACTTCTCAAACACAGATGGGAGAAACAATAGATCAAGGTAATAGTATATTGCACCACACATCATGTTTGCCAAGAGTTTACAGTGGGGAGATGGAGATGATCTTGCTGTAGATGTCGATGATGAACACGCCGGAGGGGGGTGGATGTAACATCCCAAATCTGTAACCCTGTTTTATTAGTCAAAAATGTGGGCCAACAAAAACTTTTGTTATTTTTGTGTGCTTGCTTGTGTTGGATTGTTTGCTAAAACAAAAATATAAAGAAAAGAAAAGAAACTTAATAAAAAGTTCCCACATAAAATCATGTGACCAAAAGTCACAAAAAAAAAAAAAAAATTCATCTTATCAAGAAAGTAAAATGTTATCTTCAAAACAAATTCAGAGGGGTGACATGTGATCACTCCCACTTACCCTTATATTCTTTTCCCTCTCTCTATTTTAAATTCTATTCTAAACCCTATTTTTTTCAAATTTCCCAAATGTTTCTTTAACTTTGGGAAATCCTCAAAATCACCAAGCAACACTCCCAAATAAAATCATCCAGTGGTATCCCCAACCTTGGAAAAATATTTGGAAGCAAGTATAAAAAGAAAATTCAAAATTTCAAATTTGGTTTTGGTTCGGGAGTTTGATCGAACACATGGTGGTCACCACCGTGTTCATCTCTGAACCGAAATTCAACTTCCAAATTCGAGCTCGATTTTGAGCAATCGAGCTGTCCAGTAGCATCCACTCCCTCACCTCCCCTCACTCACTCACAGCAATGCGTTGGACGCAAGCAGTTGACCCGGAGGAGGCCAGCCGCCTGCGCCACGCCATTGCCGTCCTTGCCGAGCTCCAATCAGTCGATGGGATGGATCCCTGCATCCATTGCTTGCTCCACACCTCTCCCTCACTCTCCTCGATCATCTGAGCAAGAGAGAGACGTGCTCGTTGACCCAGAGCTGGTGTGTGGGCGACGCCACGCCACTGCCGGCCATGGCACGCTGCCGCACGGGTCACCTCCGTGGAGGGGGACGACGCGACCGTGAGGCGACGCCGCGCTGCGTCCACCGCACCACACTCCACCCCCTGCTCCTGCTCGACGAGACAACGCCGCCGCAGACACTCGCTAGCGTGCTCACCGTCCATGCCGTACACGCCGCTCGCCGTGGCGGGCCGCGCACGGCATCGCAGCACGCCGCGCTACCCCTGTCTCCCCCTGCCCAGCTGACCACCCCTGCAGCACCCCCTAGCTCCAAGCTACCTCTTAGACGCCTCCAGCCGGACCCCGCACCCCTCCTACCCCCTCTGCACCTCCGCGCCATCGATGGCCGTGAGGGCAGCTCCCTATAAAGCCGCCTCGCACCACCCCTTCTTCCCACACCTCGCCACCACCTCTCCCTCACACCCCTCACTCCAGTGCATCGCCAGGAGGGCGAGCATTGCATCCCAGCCACCGTGCACAAGCATGGCAGTGCGCTGCCACGTCGAGGAAGAGGCCGACCACGGCCAGGTCGCGCCCCTCTTCCCCTGCTCTCTCTCTGGCCCCTGCTCGCACCACCATTACCCCCTCACTCACCCGCTGCATTTTGCCGGAGTTTCTTGCACAGCAGAGCCGCGGAGGACTCGCCGGAGTTGAACCACGGCCGCGGAGAAGGTGCTGACCACGCCGCTGTCGTTTGGAGCCGTCCCAGCACCCGCAACGCACCCCAGTGCTTCCCCACTCCCTCCGCCGTCTTCCTGCGTCATCTCCGCCACCTCCCGTGCCCCAGGTGAGCTGTCCGTGCTCGTCACCGTCGCCGGCGCGACGGCACCGCCCGTTTCTGGTCGTCGCCGTTCGCGACCGCTGTGGGCCGTTGGATCTGGATCCAACGGTAGCTTACCGGTTCGTTTCGTTTAGACGCCGACAGGCGGGACCCACCCGTCAGCGTTTTAAACATTATCCACACGCGGGAGTTTTTCCGTTGAGTCACTGACGGGCGGACCCCACCCGTCAGGGTTTTCTTCTTTTCCAGCGTTTTAGAATTTCCAATTCCACTGCTTTTCAGTACTGGATCCAAATTAGAAATTCAATAACTTGAGTTCTAGAAGTCCAAATAAATCAAACCAAACTGCTCTGGAAAGCTTATAAAATTCTTTAACTCACAAAAGTGGTCTCATCTCATTTAATTAAATAATAAAAAGGTATTATTAAAAATGCTCCAGAAGGTTCAAAACACCAAACCATTTGTTTCTGGAGTTATATTAATCCAAATGACTTGAAACCAATTTTGGTAGCTTTGTATTAGGATCCTTTAGCTCACCAAATTTTGGTAGAATTAATTGAGTAGTCTAAAATCCTTAGCCTTTGGTTGAACTTCAGTGCACCTTTCTGCACTAAACCAATTAGTGTGATTTATCAGTAGGTCCATTTAAGCTCAAACCAATTTTGTTAGGTCACTTGTAGCCAAGGTTAGTTGCCCCTAAAAGGATTTAATTTTTGGAGCAACCTAATTTGTTTGGTAGCTAAAACTTGTTTGAAAACCTTCTGAACTAAAACAAATGTGTAGGGAGTTTGGTAACTCCAAAGGACCCCAATCCAATTGGGTGATCTTCTACACATCAGTAGCTACCCATAGAATTTTAGTTTGAATTTTTGTGACAAACATAGATTAAATGGTGAATTAATTGGTGTCCAACTAGATTCTGCCTTAGTTTGAAAATAATTAATTAAAGATTAATTCAATTAAATTAAAACCACCTTGTGTTGCTTGATGTGTGCAGTAGCTATTTGTAGCATTTGTGATTGTAATGATGTGATGATGCTTGAGCTAGTGTAGTGATTGTTTGTCCTGCTTGTTTAACGTTTAGACGATACCGTTGACGGATTCATCGAGGAAGGAGGTTTCGCTGAACCCGAAGATCAGGACCAGTACCACTTTGTTGAGCAAGGCAAGCTACTTCACTGAGCTTGCACCTATATACATCTATTTTGATTTACCTGTTTTACTATAACTAGCATAAATGATTTATGTGGTGTTTGCCACGAAAGCTATGACTTTGAAAACCCTTTTCCAAAATACAAGTAGATTCTTGAGACACCCGATATAGAGGTGTCAATGGTCTACAACGATTTCGAAATGAATTTGTTTTACTCCAAAGCCTTCTATGAAAATCTTTTGGTGGGATTACGAACCACCCAAGTTTGACTAAAAGTATTTTGCTATGAGAATTGGAAATGATTGTGAAAACCTTTTCAAAAGTTTATGAAAAACTATTTTGCCACTCTATGTAGAAATATCAGTTTGTTTAAATAAAACTTAGGATGGGAAAAACATTGTTATTCAAAACTCCTTTGAAAATCCTTGGATGAATTATGGTATGCCGAGATGTCGGTGATGAAATTGAGAAGTGGTGAATGGTGATGTTTCTGAAAAATGCACATTGTGTCCTGGTACTTACCGAACAACCAATAACCTGTGCGACCACATTTACCCACATATGGGCAAGGGCGTAGTCATATAATTTGCTCGTGTTAGTACTGGATGCCTCAATAACGAGGAGAACCTCGTTCCATGAGGGGATGGTCTGAGGACCTACCCCCTGACCTGGGTCCTCTTCATTGTAGACTACCGGAAGCCGGTATGAACGTGTCGGAGGAAGAGGATTGAAGGGCTCCCTTGGGTCCGCCGGCAGAACTACGAGTCCCCACACTTAGTTTCTGAGGATTTGAGTGTCGGTGGAAAGTGTCGTAGCGGCAGGGTCCTATACTAGCATGAGCAAAGGACAGGCTATGGCCGGGAACTCAACTTCGCATACCTCTGGTATGGCGGGACGTGGCTGACACGATGAGTGACCGGATGGGTGTGGGAAAAGCGTGCTACCTCTGCAGAGGGTAAAACTATTCGAATAGCCGAGTCCTCGGATATGGACAGTTGGGAAGAACTGCTAAGACCATGTGCAAGTTTTACAAAGTTTTGAGTTTGAAAGGAAAATGAAGTGAAGATTGTTTTAGGCAACTATACCGAGGGGGTGGTATGATGTTGCTGGAAAATAAGTGACCAGGATGGGGCTGTGGACAAGACGGTGATTTTCGAGGAAAAAGTTTTAAAAGAGAATTCTTACCTTTTTAAATAAAGGGTATATTTTCGAGAAAAAGGTTTAAAAAGACTTCTTACCTTTTTCAACCAAAAATAGTGAGAAAACTACTTTCCAAAAAGGGTTGTTTCCAACCCCGGTATTGAGAAATTACTTTCCAAAATGTTTTGTCTTCAACAAGATTAAAAGATCTACTCTTCCCTTTTCAATAACGGTATAGAGATGTTTTGTTCTAAAAATAAAGGTATTATTGAAAGATTATCAAAACTAGTGCATGCTCAAGTTGGGGTAGTTTGCGAGTACAATCAAATGTACTCATATTGGTTTCGTCCCTGGCTATTGTCTTAGCCAGATTTTGGAAGAAGAAGCAGTTCGAAGAAGAGGAGTTCACTGGCGTCTTTGCGAACTAGGGCGCTTCCCAGTCAGCTGCCTGTAGGGTTAAGGCGAATGACTTGGGCTCCACGTTGTTTGGTGATTTTCCGCTGCAAGTACCTGTTGAAGCTTATGACTTCAATCACGTAAGTATTCCTATTCGGTATTTATGGATGTTCTGTGATACCAATTCGAGTTATGTGCAGCAACAGACTGATCACGGGATTGTTGCAGGAAACATAACGAGTATCTCGGGTACTTAATCCGGGGTCCTCACAGACTTGGTATCAGAGCCATCCTGACTGTAACAGACCTTAGTTAGCATGGACGTTAGTTAGGAAGAGAATATTTTGTTAAAAATATGTTAACACCAAAAATATATCCTTATCTAGGGAAGTCCAAAAATGACTCCCGCTCTTTTCGTCTTCTCAAATTATTTCTGAGTCTTACCTTTCTATTTTAAATTTTACCAAGGTTTTCTCTACTCCTTCTTACCTGTTCAAAATACTTGACGATGAACCCAAAAGAGACCTAATTAGCTAGCACCTACAAAGAAGAAGCAACCATCTCAAATACTCAACATTCAACATCAAGTTCATTGATCTACAAATGCCAATCTCATCGATATCAACAAGGCAAGAGACTTCTGAAGACTTTCATTCAACGTCAACCATTCTACTCCAGTGGCAACCCCAATCCCAAGTATACCAGCTGAAGCCCGAGGTGATGAAATGGAGACTTCGTCAACTAATTATAACCAAGGCCCCTAGGGAACTTTAGTATACTACCCACTATCACGAGTATTAGGCGTACACCGATACCACATATACCTTGTGTGTTTATTGTTTGTTTGTGACGTTCCCCTACAGTGAGTCAACGGATTTGACCCATCCCTGCCTAACCGGCATGGCCAGGCGTCAGTTCACAGTAGAGTACAGTAAGACTTGTCCCCACTACCTGAGAGACGCTCACCAGGTTCTTCCAATAGAAAGGAGCCGACACAACCTAGCCTATATAAGGTCCCGTTCCATCTGCCATCTATATCCACCCTCACTCACCGTCCATAGCAACCCAACTCCCCTGAGGCAGGAATCCCGTGTTCTTATCCTTTCTCCCGAGCCAAAGCCACCCAATGGCAAACCCCAGGGTCATTCTGGAAACCACTGCCGAAGATCATGGCGGGTTTCCACTGATGCTTTGGAAGGCCGTCTGCCATATTCTTGCTAACCCTGCTCGCCCCCGATATGTGGTGTTAGAGAACTCCCTCCCGCCTGCTGGGCGTGAATTCCAAGTCGACGTGCACATCAACTCGTGTCCGTTGGGCACAAGTCAGGCCTACTTGATCCATGGTAGGAGCATGCCTACTCTAGATCAAGCCCTCCAGGTAGCAGCCTGGGAAGGCCTTGTCCGTCTCCGGTATGCAGAACCGGCGATGGCGCAGAGTCGAGCTTTCCAACTTCTTCCCGTCACTCCCCGCTTGGAGTGGAGCCGGCTCAAATTCCCATCGGTAGGGAAGTCGACCCTGCCGTAATCACCCTGGTTACTTACGGAGCCTCAATGACAAGATTTTTCCACTCCCTGATGGCGGAACTCATAATTACAAGGCGCCACCTTGGTCGAGCCCACCTGGAACTAAGTCGAGCAAGGAACCTACCCACCTCCCACCGTGGGCAAGCTCAGGAAGCAAGACAGTCGATCCTAGATGATTTGCTGGACCATAGTGTTGATGCATCTGTGACGCAAGCCCTAGCCCGAGTTCAGCAGCCACCCCAGGAGCAAGGTGTAGTCTCCGAAGGCGTGTCTGTAGTTCCCTACCCCGTGGAAGATGGAGATGTGGACACCACTCTTTGTCTCGGCCGCGCTTCACCGACTCCTAGAACCTCTTAGGCAGAATAGACCCCAGGTTCAGTCAGCCTGACCAGCGTTTGTATGTTTGTGCGTGTGGAGCAACAAAGTTGTTAGTCTGTTGTTTGGTGGTTGTTTGTTTTTCTCGTGTTTCTTGTAATGCAGAGTTGTTGTCTGTTCCCCGGCTGATATCAAGTCAGCCGGAATAAAAACTTGGTGTTCTTATCATCTTGTTAACCACTTGGTTGACACCTGATGGAATGTCATGCTTTTTCTTCAGTTAAAAGTTTTAAAAAGAAACAACAGATCACTTAAACCAGGAACCGTATGTGACCCCAGACGCATACCCCTGGGAATTAATGCAAACTTTAAATAGTACTATTTTGTAATATGCAAATTATTTTGTGTGTGGTTTCCTACATGCTTCTCCCACAAGGTTCCTCACCCAATATGAACCTTGTGCATTTTGCATGTTAAAGAAAGGGGCCCGAGCCCTCCACGAGATGTAACCCTCGCAAGCCGTAGAATGCTTGCTGGGAGTCAATGCTCGCTGGAACACAGAAGGACTTCTTGTAGGGTGTTTTTAGTTGTCGTGTTCAGCCTATATGGTTGAAATGTGTGCTGCCACTGCAAATGATTGAGACCATATAATGCAGTGTTATTTTCCCTTAAAAATATATGTATTTCTCACCAAAGCAAGGTTACTCTAGTACCTCTGCATCCTATCTGTGCTGCAAGACCAGAGTCATGACAACCCAGAAGATTTCGACAATGCAAATCTTGTCCCAGGTCATCAGCAAAGACAAGATCAATACAACTACGGAGTGCAGTACAGAAGCGAGAATTTCAGAAAAACAAACAGAGGATACAGACTCTACTCCTACGAAGAACACTGCCAGTACTCAGCAACGGCACCCCAGAGATTCCTACTCCCTCTCGAGCTCCATGACGCCACCAGAGGATGAGCCTGGCTCACTCAGAGCCGAGTCGCGCGCCGCGCGACGGCGACAGACGGCTCGAGCAGCCTGCGCACCTCCAGCGGGAAGGTCTGCCACCTCATCCGCCGGCACTGCAGCTGGTACCTCCACCACAGCCCGCTCCACCGCCGCCGCAAGCTCCTCCACCGCAGCTGGCCCCTCCGCCGCATCTGGCTCCTCCGGCGCCGCTTGCGCCACCGTCGCAGCACCAGCCCCAGCGCCAGAACACAAATTGCACAAGGCCACGGCTAAGAGGACCACTGCTACAAACAGCAGGCTGTACACCATCGAAATCAAGAACACGAAGAGCACGAAGATGAAGAAGCCCTCGAGGATACCCGCATCCTCCATCGCATCAACGTAGGCTCTGAAGAAATCACTAGTGAAGCCCATGGTGGCGATGCGATAGGAAAAATGTTTTCGAAGGTTACTAATTTATAACCAGAGCTCGGATGCCGCTCCTCGACACCGCTTTGCGAGGGAAAGAAGAGGAATCCCGAGCAGTACTCGCCTTAATGGCGTGAAACCATCTAGGCGTCGTGTCCCAAAGCCGTGTCTGCCGCTGTCTGCCGCTGCATCGACGGACCGCACGCGCAGCAGTACCGCAGAGGAGTGCTTCGCGCACTAAGAGCTGGACAAGTACGAAGCCAAGGTGAGCAAGGAGGAAGAAGAGGAGGAAGGGAAGGAGAGGCTGCCAGGTGGACCTCGGTCCCACACGTCAGTGAGTAAGCGGTTGAACCCCGTGTTCTTCTACCCATTAATTCTAAAGCATGTCCCTCGCTTTCCCAGTTTCCTCTGCAAAAGAAAACCCCTCTGGGTAACCCAACCTCCAGTGTATCTTCGAGCCAGTTATTGGTGGCACAGATATTTTGGTATAAAAGAACCCCTGCTTTTCCCCAAAAACCCGTGCCCTCGTACTCTCCTGTACCCCTGGGCAAATCTCGAGGACGAGATTTATTCTTAAGGGGGGAAGGATCTGTAACATCCAAATCTGTAACCCTGTTTTATTAGTAAAAATGTGGGCCAACAAAAACTTTTGTTATTTTTGTGTGTGCTTGCTTGTGTTGGATTGTTTGCTAAAACAAAAATATAAAGAAAAGAAAAGAAACTTAATAAAAAGTTCCCACATAAAATCATGTGACCAAAAGTCACAAAAAAAAAAAAATTCATCTTATCAAGAAATAAAATTTATCTTCAAAACAAATTCAGAGGGGTGACATGTGATCACTCCCACTTACCCTTATATTCTTTTCCCTCTCTCTATTTTAAATTCTATTCTAAACCCTATTTTTTTCAAATTTCCCAAATGTTTCTTTAACTTTGGGAAATCCTCAAAATCACCAAGCAACACTCCCAAATAAAATCATCCAGTGGTATCCCCAACCTTGGAAAAATATTTGGAAGCAAGTATAAAAAGAAAATTCAAAATTTCAAATTTGGTTTTGGTTCGGGAGTTTGATCGAACACATGGTGGTCACCACCGTGTTCATCTCTGAACCGAAATTCAACTTCCAAATTCGAGCTCGATTTTGAGCAATCGAGCTGTCCAGTAGCATCCACTCCCTCACCTCCCCTCACTCACTCAAGCAATGCGTTGGACGCAAGCCAGTTGACCCGGAGGAGGCCAGCCGCCTGCGCCACGCCATTGCCGTCCTTGCCGAGCTCCAATCAGTCGATGGGATGGATCCCTGCATCCATTGCTTGCTCCACACCTCTCCCTCACTCTCCTCGATCATCTGAGCAAGAGAGAGACGTGCTCGTTGACCCAGAGCTGGTGTGTGGGCGACGCCACGCCACTGCCGGCCATGGCACGCTGCCGCACGGGTCACCTCCGTGGAGGGGGACGACGCGACCGTGAGGCGACGCCGCGCTGCGTCCACCGCACCACACTCCACCCCCTGCTCCTGCTCGACGAGACAACGCCGCCGCAGACACTCGCTAGCGTGCTCACCGTCCATGCCGTACACGCCGCTCGCCGTGGCGGGCCGCGCACGGCATCGCAGCACGCCGCGCTACCCCTGTCTCCCCCTGCCCAGCTGACCACCCCTGCAGCACCCCCTAGCTCCAAGCTACCTCTTAGACGCCTCCAGCCGGACCCCGCACCCCTCCTACCCCCTCTGCACCTCCGCGCCATCGATGGCCGTGAGGGCAGCTCCCTATAAAAGCCGCCTCGCACCACCCCTTCTTCCCACACCTCGCCACCACCTCTCCCTCACACCCCTCACTCCAGTGCATCGCCAGGAGGGCGAGCATTGCATCCCAGCCGCCGTGCACAAGCACGGCAGTGCGCTGCCACGTCGAGGAAGAGGCCGACCACGGCCAGGTCGCGCCCCTCTTCCCCTGCTCTCTCTCTGGCCCCTGCTCGCACCACCATTACCCCCTCACTCACCCGCTGCATTTTGCCGGTGTTTCTTGCACAGCAGAGCCGCGGAGGACTCGCCGGAGTTGAACCACGGCCGCGGAGAAGGTGCTGACCACGCCGCTGTCGTTTGGAGCCGTCCCAGCACCCGCAACGCACCCCAGTGCTTCCCCACTCCCTCCGCCGTCTTCCTGCGTCATCTCCGCCACCTCCCGTGCCCCCAGGTGAGCTGTCCGTGCTCGTCACCGTCGCCGGCGCGACGGCACCGCCCGTTTCTGGTCGTCGCCGTTCGCGACCGCTGTGGGCCGTTGGATCTGGATCCAACGGTAGCTTACCGGTTCGTTTCGTTTAGACGCCGACAGGCGGGACCCACCCGTCAGCGTTTTAAACATTATCCACACGCGGGAGTTTTTCCGTTGAGTCACTGACGGGCGGACCCCACCCGTCAGGGTTTTCTTCTTTTCCAGCGTTTTAGAATTTCCAATTCCACTGCTTTTCAGTACTGGATCCAAATTAGAAATTCAATAACTTGAGTTCTAGAAGTCCAAATAAATCAAACCAAACTGCTCTGGAAAGCTTATAAAATTCTTTAACTCACAAAAGTGGTCTCATCTCATTTAATTAAATAATAAAAAGGTATTATTAAAAATGCTCCAGAAGGTTCAAAACACCAAACCATTTGTTTCTGGAGTTATATTAATCCAAATGACTTGAAACCAATTTTGGTAGCTTTGTATTAGGATCCTTTAGCTCACCAAATTTTGGTAGAATTAATTGAGTAGTCTAAAATCCTTAGCCTTTGGTTGAACTTCAGTGCACCTTTCTGCACTAAACCAATTAGTGTGATTTATCAGTAGGTCCATTTAAGCTCAAACCAATTTTGTTAGGTCACTTGTAGCCAAGGTTAGTTGCCCCTAAAAGGATTTAATTTTTTTGGAGCAACCTAATTTGTTTGGTAGCTAAAACTTGTTTGAAAACCTTCTGAACTAAAACAAATGTGTAGGGAGTTTGGTAACTCCAAAGGACCCCAATCCAATTGGGTGATCTTCTACACATCAGTAGCTACCCATAGAATTTTAGTTTGAATTTTTGTGACAAACATAGATTAAATGGTGAATTAATTGGTGTCCAACTAGATTCTGCCTTAGTTTGAAAATAATTAATTAAAGATTAATTCAATTAAATTAAAACCACCTTGTGTTGCTTGATGTGTGCAGTAGCTATTTGTAGCATTTGTGATTGTAATGATGTGATGATGCTTGAGCTAGTGTAGTGATTGTTTGTCCTGCTTGTTTAACGTTTAGACGATACCGTTGATGGATTCATCGAGGAAGGAGGTTTCGCTGAACCCGAAGATCAGGACCAGTACCACTTTGTTGAGCAAGGCAAGCTACTTCACTGAGCTTGCACCTATATACACCTATTTTGATTTACCTGTTTTACTATAACTAGCATAAATGATTTATGTGGTGTTTGCCACGAAAGCTATGACTTTGAAAACCCTTTTCCAAAAATACAAGTAGATTCTTGAGACACCCGATATACAGGTGTCAATGGTCTACAACGATTTCGAAATGAATTTGTTTTACTCCAAAGCCTTCGATGAAAATCTTTTGGTGGGATTACGAACCACCCAAGTTTGACTAAAAGTATTTTGCTATGAGAATTGGAAATGATTGTGAAAACCTTTTCAAAAGTTTATGAAAAACTATTTTGCCACTCTATGTAGAAATATCAGTTTGTTTAAATAAAACTTTAGGATGGGAAAAACATTGTTATTCAAAACTCCTTTGAAAATCCTTGGATGAATTATGGTATGCCGAGATGTCGGTGATGAAATTGAGAAGTGGTGAATGGTGATGTTTCTGAAAAATGCACATTGTGTCCTGGTACTTACCGAACAACCAATAACCTGTGCGACCACATTTACCCACATATGGGCAAGGGCGTAGTCATATAATTTGCTCGTGTTAGTACTGGATGCCTCAATAACGAGGAGAACCTCGTTCCATGAGGGGATGGTCTGAGGACCTACCCCCTGACCTGGGTCCTCTTCATTGTAGACTACCGGGAGCCGGTATGAACGTGTCGGAGGAAGAGGATTTAAGGGCTCCCTTGGGTCCGCCGGGCAGAACTACGAGTCCCCACACTTAGTTTCTGAGGATTTGAGTGTCGGTGGAAAGTGTCGTAGCGGCAGGGTCCTATACTAGCATGAGCAAAGGACAGGCTATGGCCGGGAACTCAACTTCGCATACCTCTAGTATGGCGGGACGTGGCTGACACGATGAGTGACCGGATGGGTGTGGGAAAAGCGTGCTACCTCTGCAGAGGGTAAAACTATTCGAATAGCCGAGTCCTCGGATATGGACAGTTGGGAAGAACTGCTAAGACCATGTGCAAGTTTTACAAAGTTTTGAGTTTGAAAGGAAAATGAAGTGAAGATTGTTTTAGGCAACTATACCGAGGGGGTGGTATGATGTTGCGGGAAAATAAGTGACCAGGATGGGGCTGTGGACAAGACGGTGATTTTCGAGGAAAAAGTTTTAAAAGAGAATTCTTACCTTTTTAAATAAAGGGTATATTTTCGAGAAAAAGGTTTAAAAAGACTTCTTACCTTTTTCAACCAAAAATAGTGAGAAAACTACTTTCCAAAAAGGGTTGTTTCCAACCCCGGTATTGAGAAATTACTTTCCAAAATGTTCGTCTTCAACAAGATTAAAAGATCTACTCTTCCCTTTTCAATAACGGTAGAGAGATGTTTTGTTCTAAAAATAAAGGTATTATTGAAAGATTATCAAAACTAGTGCATGCTCAAGTTGGGGTAGTTTGCGAGTACAATCAAATGTACTCATATTGGTTTCGTCCCTGGCTATTGTCTTAGCCAGATTTTGGAAGAAGAAGCAGTTCGAAGAAGAGGAGTTCACTGGCGTCTTTGCGAACTAGGGCGCTTCCCAGTCAGCTGCCTGTAGGGTTAAGGCGAATGACTTGGGCTCCACGTTGTTTGGTGATTTTCCGCTGCAAGTACCTGTTGAAGCTTATGACTTCAATCACGTAAGTATTCCTATTCGGTATTTATGGATGTTCTGTGATACCAATTCGAGTTATGTGCAGCAACAGACTGATCACGGGATTGTTGCAGGAAACATAACGAGTATCTCGGGTACTTAATCCGGGGTCCTCACAGTGGAGCCCTCCGGAGGTGATTCCGGCGGCGTTTCCCCCTCCGATCTTCTCCGGCGGCAGCCTTCTGACTCTCTGTTTCGTGGTTTTCTGTTTCTCCGCTGCCTCCTTTCGCGAAATGCCAGGAGACCTTTTTTATAGGCTTTTTATGTCAAGACGAAGTCGGTGGACGAAAGATCGACGACCAAGGAGCTCCGAGGTGAAAACGAGATAGGCCCACGCGGCCATGTACTTTAGGCCGCGTGGGACCCCCCCATTCCCAGCCTGTTGGGCTTCTGGTCTTCAATTTAAGCCCATTGCGTTCGTCTCGAAAATTCTGAACCGTGCTCTTTGACCTTGCCCTTTTTGGAGTCCCGAAGCTTGATGGCTACGTGTTGGTGAACCCCAAGAGGAAGGTTATGATGTAGACAGCAGAAGTTTTCCCTTGAGAAATCTACCCAAGGTTATCAATCCAGTAGGACTTGACGATCTATCGGAAGGTTGTTGATGTTGACTCCCCCTGGCGCTAGGGAGCTTGCACCAACGTGGAATCTGCACAGACACAAACCAGAACTTTGCCCAACACGAAACAGATAGGTTGTCAATCTCTCCAGTCTTGCCGAAACAAAGAGTTAAACGTATGGTGTGGAAAACAGCAGGAAAAACAGCAAGTAACATGAAACAGATGATTGCAGCAGGTTGTGTAAACAGTATGAGGAAATTGGACCAGGGTCCACAGTTCACTAGCGGTGTCTCTCTCAGAACAGATAACTAGCATGTTGGGTAAACAAATTACAGCTGGGCAATTTACAAATAGAGAGGGCATAACAATGCAATACATGCCAAGATGTCTACTATGAAATCTAGTTGGGCATTACAACAAAGTACATAGACCGTTATTCCAACAGCATCTATGCCTAAATAATCCACCTTCAAGGTAGCATCCGCATCCTGTTCAGTATTAAGTTGCTAACAACAGATTATTGCATGAAGTAAAGTGTGTAATGTAATCAATACAAGTGCCCTTGGACACTGCACCAATGTTTTATCCCTAGTAGCAACAGCACATCTACCATCTTAGACATCAAAAACATGTAGCAATTGATATAATAACAGCATGGAACATCAAAAATTATAGATACGTTTGAGACGTATCAAGCATCCCCAAGCTTAGTTCCTGCTCGTCCTCGAGTAGGTAAACGATAAAAACAGATAATTTTTGAAGTGACATGCTACCAACACAATCTTTGATCAAATAACAATGTAATGCACATGATCTGAATGAAGTGATCCAAGCCAATGGTCTATAGTTTGCAAGCAAGTAAATAAAGAGTAAACATAAGTGATCACACAAGTGCAAACTTTCATGAATAATACTATAAAACATTTAGAGATATAATAGTCTAACATAATAGTTAGCTCACAGCAGCAATAATTTCAACATGAAAGTGTTTGTATCAACACAAAGGAAGATAATAGCTTCAGCTTTTGCTTCAACTTTCAACATGTATATCATATAGATAATGTCAATGCAAAGAATATGATCAACCAAACACAAAGTTATGTAAAAACTGTTATACTGGAGTTGACAATGATGTTTGCTTAAGTAGACAGAAAGAAGTGGGAAAACTGACTCAACATAAAAGTAAAAGAATGGCCCTTCGCAGAGGGAAGCAGGGATTAACATCATGTGCTAGAGCTGTAGTTCCCGAAGGCATATAGAGAGCATAAAATATTGTTTTGTAAGGTAATGGTGTATACAGGTGTCAACAAATCAAATAGCAGGTACTTGTCATCTTCCATGGCTAACTAACTTTTAGAGCGGTTCCGAGAGTTTTTAGGACTGCACTTGTAACAAGCACTTATTGGTGACACTCCTCCCAACCATTTACTTTCCACAAACCATGGCTAACCGAATCCTCGGGTGCCCACCAACATTCACCATGGAGGAGTGTCTATTTATTTATTTATAGGGTGGACTAACCAGCTCTTTAATGCAAAATAAAAGGTGGAGAAGCAGATGAAGCTGCCAATCCTTGTAAATTAATTAGCATGGAAGATGACAAATCTCACTACTACGTCCTTATGAGCTTTTCAAGTAGTGACACAAAAAGGATAATTGTTTTGAGTAGTTAGTAGATAGCACATGAAGAAATTTACTTGGAATGGTGAAAACACCACATAATAGGTAGGTATGGTGGACACAGGTGGCATGGATTTGGCTCAAGGTTTTGGATGTACAAGAAGCATTCCCTCTTAGTACAGAGTTTAGGCTAGCAAGGTTATTATAAGCAAACATCATTATCAACTGGAATAGCAAGAGTGTACATAAAACACAAGGTTTGACGAACCATAGACTCCCACTGTCTTCCTTGTTAACACATAGCCTTCATCCAAAAATTATCTAGACTACTATGGACTTCCAATTATGCAACAGATTATTATAGCAGAAAATCCTTATAGTAGTTCTTCATTAATAGCCATTACTTACATGATGCACAAGCTTAAACATTAATTACTTGACAGCTCAAAACAATTGGCAAGCATCAAATTACTCAAGACAACGATCTAAAAAGATTCATGTAAGCATTTTATACCACTACCACATGCATAGCATTTTTCTGGTCCAACCAAACACCAATCAACTTATTTGACAACTCTCCAAACAGATATAAGTGAAGCAAGAGAGTACTTTCTTCAAAAGAAACTGAAAGCTCTAACAAGAGATACATGAAAAACTGAGAGCTAACAGCAATAACAGCAACTAGACAGGAATACTCAACAAGTATAAGTGAAGCACAAGAGTATTCTAATGAAAAAGTGGAGCGTGTCTCTCTCCCAAACATGAATGCTAGGATCCAACAAGTATAGCACAGCAAACAAAACAAAACAAACTGAAAACAAAAACACACTGACGCTCCAAGGAAGAGTACACTAGTATGAAGCAATAAAAATATAGCACCATTAGAGATGACCTGATAATTTGTAGATGAAGAAGGGGATGCCTTGGGCATCCCCAAGCTTAGATGCTTGAGTCTTCTTGAAATATGCTGGGGAGGTAAGCCTCCCCAAGCTTAAGCTCTTCACTCTTCTTGATCATGTAATATCATTCTCCTCTATCAACACTTGAAAACTTCCTTCACACCAAAACTTAACAGCTTTTCTCATTAGCAGGTTAGTGCACTAAAAGATAATACTTCAAAGTTCTAGCAAAGACAAAACTCACAAGCCAACTATTTTAAACATTAGCCACTGTTACTAGGCTCAAGTGGGCACTTTTACACGAAAAGAAACCACTTAAAAACTTGTAAAAGAGAGAATGCAAAATAAAAGACAGAATCTGTCAAACCAGAACAGTCTGTAATGACGAATTTTTTCGAGGCACTTACGATGCTCAGATGAAAAACTTTTGAAATAATGAAAGTTGCGTAACATCATCAGGAACATGCACAAAAAGTTTCAGCATTTTTCGATTTTTTCTGATTTTCTACTGAATTAAACGGTGACGAACAGCAATCTGTCCCAATGCAGTCCCGAAAATAAAAACCAACTTTGCATTAGTAACTCTCCTTGGCACAACAAAACAGCAAATAAAAGATACAAAGGAGTTGCTACAGAGGTAAACAAGCATCCTTGACTCAAGAAAACAAAAATAACAGCAAATAAAAACATGGGTTATCTCCCAGAAGTGCTTTTCTTTAATGCCTTTGAGCTAGGCATGAAGAGATGCATCAAGTATTGTCAAGACCAGAAACATCAAGGTTCCCAAAAGCTTCAGATAAATCATAATTCACAACAAGAGGGGTTTTCATTTTAGCTAGTTCTTGAGAAGAAAACTTGAGAGGCCCACTGCAAGCTTTATTAGTAAATTCATAAAATCCATTATCCAGCACATCAGAAGTTGAAAGTTTTGGTTTAGGCCCCTTAGGTACATACATGAATTTCTTTCCTTTATCTAGAATATACCCTTGCTTCTTAGTTTTGAAAGAGGAAAAAGTATTACTCATGGTGTCAATGACTTCCTCTATCTCCTCAATCCTAGAGTTTTGATCATGATTTTTAAAGCAAGTTTCTAGAGCAACAATTCTTTTATTAAGATCTTCCAAGGATTTATCAAATTTTTCAGTGTTCTCAAGTAGTTTTTCAAGCTTAACATCAATACTTGGAAGATTCTCTACAACCTCAAGCTTTTTCATAACATCCTCAAGAGAGACTTCAATTTTAATTTCATTAACAGGTGGTATTCCTACTAGACTTTCAAGGATGTAGCTAGCCTCTAGAGCAGGTGTTCCTAGGAAGTTACCCCCTGTCAAAGTGTCCAAAACATATCTATACCAATTGGTAATGCCAACATAAAAGTTCCTAAGAAGGATTGTAGTGGAATGTTTTTTAGCACACCTATGATGAGCATTACTAATTCTGTACCAAGCATCTTTTAAACTTTCTCCCCCTTGTTGCTTAAAAGTTCGAACCTCAACCTCAGGAGATGAAACAAAATAAGAAGAACCAGACATGATGAGCAAACCGAAATAAACTAGATGCAGGAATTTAATTTTTTTGGGTTTTTGATTTTTAACAGCAAGCAAAACAAAACTAAAACAAGACAAAAACAAAGTAAAGAGATTGGAACTGAGAGACTCCCCTTTCCAATAGCCTCCAAGTCCCCGGCAACGGCGCCAGAAAACAGCTTGATGGCTACGTGTTGGTGAACCCCAAGAGGAAGGTTATGATGTAGACAGCAGAAGTTTTCCCTTGAGAAATCTACCCAAGGTTATCAATCCAGTAGGACTTGACGATCTATCGGAAGGTTGTTGATGTTGACTCCCCCTGGCGCTAGGGAGCTTGCACCAACGTGGAATCTGCACAGACACAAACCAGAACTTTGCCCAACACGAAACAGAGAGGTTGTCAATCTCTCCGGTCTTGCAGAAACAAAGAGTTAAACGTATGGTGTGGAAAACAGCAGGAAAAACAGCAAGTAACAGGAAACAGATGATTGCAGCAGGTTGTGTAAACAGTATGAGGAAATTGGACCAGGGTCCACAGTTCACTAGTGGTGTCTCTCTCAGAACAGATAACTAGCATGTTGGGTAAACAAATTACAGCTGGGCAATTGACAAATAGAGAGGGCATAACAATGCAATACATGCCAAGATGTCTACTATGAAATCTAGTTGGGCATTACAACAAAGTACATAGACCGTTATTCCAACAGCATCTATGCCTAAATAATCCACCTTCAAGGCAGCATCCGCATCCTGTTCAGTATTAAGTTGCTAACAACAGATTATTGCATGAAGTAAAGTGTGTAATGTAATCAATACAAGTGCCCTTGGACACTGCACCAATGTTTTATCCCTAGTAGCAACAGCACATCTACCATCTTAGACCTTTCTGTCACTGATCCAGATATCTAGAGACTGAACCCACTATCGAGCATAAATACCCCCTCTTGGAGTCACAAGCATCTACTTGGCCAAAGCATCTACTAGCAACGGAGAGCATGCAAGATCAAGAGCACATAGATAAACAACTTGAATAAACATGGTATCAATATTCATCGGATCCCAGCAAACACAACATCTAGCATTACAATAAGATGATCTTGATCATGTTAGGCAGCTCACAAGATCTAAACATGGAGGCACAAGGTAGAGAGACAACCATCTAGCTACTGCTATGGACCCGTAGTCCAGGGGTGGACTACTCACGCATCACTCCGGAGGCAGGCATGGTGATGTAGAGCCCTCCGGTGATGATCTCCCCTCCGGCAGGGTGCCGGGAAGAGCTTCAGAACTCCTCCGATCTGAGATTGACGATGACGGCCGCGACGGAACTTTTCGTGGAATATGATCGACCGTAATAGGGTTTTCACGTCGCGGAGAATATATAGGCGAAGAGGCGGCGTCGGTGGCCGAGGGGGGCCACCACGCCATAGGGGGGCGCGGGCCCACCCTGGGCCGCGCCCTAGTGTGGCGTGGCCCCCTGGTGGGTCTGCTCCGACTCCCCTTTGGACTCCGTGATCTCCTCGTGATATTATTGACGATGTCTTTTGTTTCGTCCAATTCCGAGAATATTTCCTTAATAGATTTTCTGAAACCAAAAACAGCAGAAAACAGGGAACTGGCACTGTGGCATCTTGTTAATAGGTTAGTCCCAGAAAATGCATAAAAATGATATAAAGTGTAGCCAAAACATGTAGCAATTGATATAATAACAGCATGGAACATCAAAAATTATAGATACGTTTGAGACGTATCAAAGCTCCCGGAAAGTCTGAAACACTAAAAAAGACGTTTTCTGGAAAAACAGGGTTAATTCCAAATAAATGGGAAAACTATGAAGTATTCCCAAAATCATTATAAAACATTGATATAACCCTTATATGATGCAAATATGATTGGAATATAAGCAATTAAAGTGCAAAGTTCATGTATGCATTTTACATGCATCAACATCCCCAAACTTAATCCATGCTCGTCCTCGAGTATGAAGATGATAAAACTAACATGGACTTTGCAATTTAATACTTAACAATGAATATCAAAGATGATTACAATTGCTACATATAGTCAAATGATTCATTCTTCAAAGGAGTAGCAATATGCAAAACAGTTTATGAAGTGATATCAAGTATTCAATGTAAGGATGTTTAATGATAGTTCACAAAGTGTAACATAACAGATAGTAGTATGGACCACATGTATGCATAATGATAAGTATGGACATCCTACATTGGTCATAGAGTGATGATGAAAATCTGAATATGTTTGGTGGACACTTTGGAAAGATGAATAAGTGAGTAGAGGTAAAGCATGCATAAGTTTCATCTAACCTCCAAACTCTCCTACTTAAGTTAATGATTGCAATGTGGTAATACTTGGTGTCAAGCTCTCATTCCCCTATCATAGCATCTTGAATGATTATAGTTTAATGTGAGAGCAAATATGAGTAGTGTGCTGACAAAGTAAAGGTTGGATGTCTCATGCCCCTTGAATACAAGTACCTACACCATGATTACTCAACTTAGGAAACAAAGCAAGTTCAAGTTATATATCATTGTAAGTAATAATAGTATCATCAAGAGCGTCAACTGGGGTACCTCTTGTCCCAGGATATGGAACAAGCCCATATCAAAATGACAAGACAAACAAACAAGATGAAAAACCTCAACACCCTTTTTATTTACCATTGGAATAGCTTTTTATTGTAAGGTGTGTCATAGATAATTCACCATAGCATGTAAGTAAATTTCCACCATGAATAATGCATGGCTTAGATTAGCGGCCCAGGCGTCTCTCTAACCATTTATACAAACTCAATTGAACTACTTCATTTCCACCTCATTTCACCATGATAGGCATCCATAAACAAAAGTACATGATATCAACTAAATGAGATGAAGGAGCATGTTGAAAGCTTTGCATGTGACAACACATATGGGCTAACTCCCAACCTCGAACATTTATCAAGCCACTAGCATCATAATCTTAATCACAATGGGTCATGTTTTATTTATTGCAATGATAGTAAAATGTGCATCAAGTTCGTGAGAGCTATATAACCAACTTTTCCCATGGCAATCAATAACATAATCATTTTCATTCAGAGGTATAGATAACACAGATATCATGATGAACATACTCGGAATAGCATATAGCTAGTAGGTAGATATGGTGGACTCACTGGAATAACTTTGGTTGAAGGTGTTGGAAACAAGTTTTTACTTGTTGGAATGTTTGGGCTAGCAAAAGGGAGAAAGTTGACCATCTAGATGCATGCATGAGTGTCCATAGAACTAACTAATCCATGTTAAACCAAGTAAAATAACAATCAGCACCAAAACATGAATAAGTTATAGCTCTTCAAAAAGGATTTGCAAACTATTACTCATAAACAAGCTCATGAATCATGCAACTATATGTATCATTAAAAATCAACTCAAACATCCCTTTTCCCATCATGATAATAGCATCCAACATATTTCAACCAAATTTTCAGAAACTTTCCCATATACAATTATTATGTGGTGGTCTCACAAGACTCAAACAAAAACAAAAACGACGCTCCAAGTTTATGCGATAAAGTGTTTTGATCGAAAAACAGAAGTTGGACGTGTGCAAACCGAGAGTGTGTAGGTCCAGCGGGGTTGTCTTCACATCCCCAAGCTTATGGTCTTCACCATCCTTGGATAGCTCTTGGTGCATCTCCTCCAATCCCTGTGAAAAAACTTCAAAACACCGTTTCTCCCATCTCTTTTCTGTGGGGTGCATTAATAGTGATAAACAAATAGGTTTCTTGCTGCATATAATCCTTGAACAAAAATTCATATGAGATGTCCAGAGAGTGTATAATGTTTATGCCTACTCATAAACTCAATTGGATCAAAAAGATTCAACTTAAAAGCTCAAAGCATGCATCAAACAAAATGGGACAGAATCTGTCCAGAAAAACAGCAGCAGCAAAACGTATTTTGCTACCCTACCAAACTTTTTCGAAAAATTCCGAAAATATTCATGCATACATAGGATGAAAAGTTGCAACTACAGTTCAAATATGAGCTCATTCGGAGTTACAAATAAGAATTAAAAATCATACCGTGCACTGACTCGTGCAGGAATAAAATCTCCGAACTCAAATAGCAACTTTTCAAGACCAACATGGGTAAAACTTGGCACTTTATTTAAAACTCCAGAAACTAAACTATACATAAAGTCTCTTGTTACAGCAAGAGGACACAAAGAAAAATCACACACAAAAATAACCGGGTTGCCTCCCGCAAAGCGCTTTCTTTATAGCCATATAGCTAGGCTTCTTACTTGTATCAAGATGGTTGGAGTGAGGTGGCTTGGCATCCCCAAGCTTAAATTCTTGTATGTAGGGTAAGCTTAGGGGTAACATCCCCAAGCTTGAGTGTTTGTCCCTCTTGATCTTTGTTCATCACCCTCAACTCTTCCACTTGAAAATTCTCTTCACACAAAACTCATCATAAAACTTGATTAGAGGGGTTAGTGTCTCCATAAATGAAATCCTCATAGGTACAGCAAAGACATATCATGAGTTGATTTTAAACATTAGCTACTGTTACTATGGTTATGTAATGCTCCTTGATCAAAAGAACCGCACAAAACACAAGTAATGAGAGTAATGCAGAATAAAGACAGGATATGTCAAAAACTGGACATCGAATTACTATTATCACTCTTTTTATTTGGTTTTAGCTTTGGGAAAATTTTAAATGATAGAGATTTTGCAATGGTTCCATTGGCATGAACAACACATGTTCAAGGTCGACCCCAACTTCTCCATTACTCATCCTTCTCATTTACTTTCCCAATTTTTTTATATAAAAAAACGAAAATCCTAAACTAATTGTCACAAATCAGTAGGTAGAGATATTTTACATGTTGTAAGGATATAAAGGTGTGCTCAAACCGAATAGGAAGTGAAAGCATAAGGAACACACCACAGAATATCAAACCATCAACTTTTAAGTCTAACTCTTTTCCTATGCATTGGCATTTTATATATGAATAAATAGCAGCAATTTTGTGATAACCAATGCATGTAGTGATCAGTAGCTTGCATTTTAAATAACATAGAAACATAAAGAGGATTCTTATCTCTTCCTCTCTCATAATAGTTGCAAGCATTAAAGTTAAACATACCCACATAGTTTTGAATAGAATCACCACATAAAGACTTATCATCTAATGAGCATAATGGATCATCAAACTCAATTAAATCACTTTCATCCTCAACGGCTTCCCCAAGCTTAAACTTTTCCAGAGCATTAGCAATAAAGGTGTTCAAAGAGTTAGTACCACAAACATGAGTGTTATGCAAATAAAATTTAATTTTCTCCTCAAACACTTCATGTCCTAACTCAAGATAGATATTATACAACTCTAATTTTTTTTGGTTCTTTTCCATTTTCTAATTTTTTTGTGTTTTAGATTTATATGTTAGTATGCAATGCAAACAAGAATAAAAGTTTAGCACAACGCTCCCCGGCAACGGCGCCAGAAAAGTACTTGATAATCCCCAAGAGCAAGGAATCACTGTAGCACAATTCGATAAGTATTGAGTGTCGAACCCACGAGGAGCTGAAGGTAAACTATCTATTCTCTAAAGCCCTATAACCCTCTTATACGACCGTTTATGCAAAGCAATAAATATGAAAAGAACTAACTAATAAAAGCAAGTGATGTGGAATGGGTTTTTCTAGTAACAAGTTTCTCAATCAAGTTTCAGACACAAGTTTCTTAGAGCAAGTTTCTCTCAGTAGTTTTCTCAAGCAAGTTTCTCAAAGTAGCAAGTATCAAATATCTCAAGTAGCAAATATCTCAAGGGAGCAAGTGTTCTAGCAATTGTTATTTCATTCGTGTGGTTGTCACAATTAGTGAAGCACATGTTTCAGTCTTAGTTGTTTCTTTTAGGTGGGAGCCATAAATAGGTGTAGCCAAGTAAATGAGCAATAACACAACTCTTATGATGGATCTCATGGCCAAATAAATGTGCAGCACAAGAATTATTAAGACATAATTGTCCCACCATAGCCTTAAGTTCTAGGGTCCCCCATATACATCCCCATAAAGTAACTTCAAGTCTCAGACACCGGTTTCTCTCTACTCCGACATGTCCTACTCAATCCATTACGCTACGGTGATCACCTTACATGCATTCCCCAACATATAGGCGTTTCGTGGTTTTCTCCGGCGGCAGCCTTCTGACTCTCTGTTTCGTGGTTTTCTGTTTCTCCGCCGCCTCCTTTCACGAAACGCCAGGAGACCTTTTTTATAGGCGTTTTTATGTCAAGACGAAGTCGGTGGACGAAAGATCGACGGCCACGGAGCTCCGAGGTGAAAACGAGATAGGCCCACGCGGCCATGTACTTTAGGCCGCGTGGGACCCCCATTCCCAGCCTGTTGGGCTTCTGGTCTTCAATTTAAGCCCATTGCGTTCGTCTCGAAAATTCTGAACCGTGCTCTTTGACCTTGCCCTTTTTGGAGTCCCGAAGCTCCCGGAAAGTCTGAAACACTAAAAAAGACGTTTTCTGGAAAAACAGGGTTAATTCCAAATAAATGGGAAAACTATGAAGTATTCCCAAAATCATTATAAAACATTGATATAACCCTTATATGATGCAAGTATGATTGGAATATAAGCAATTAAAGTGCAAAGTTTATGTATGCATTTTACATGCATCAAGCCGTCATAGAAGTTTACCATTAAAGCATGACAATTGTGTGTATTTTTTATCTATAACATGATAATCACCATAGATGGGAGAGAGGATTGAGTGAACCCATGTCCATTTTTTCCTATAAGAGAAAACCTTTGTCTTGTCCTCTTGCATTGAAGAGGATTGGGACACTTTTACATTCTTGTTTTGTTACATTAAACTTCCATCCATTAAATCAACCATCTTGTTCTTTAAACTTGTTTAGTGCATAATCAACTAAAACTTGTGACACTTTAGTTGTAGGGAATATATAACTTTTCCTTCTTGCTCCTGCGGATCGATACCCTACTTCCACATTGAGAGGTGCTACAGTGATCCCCTGCTCTTGGGGGTTATCAAGTACTTTTCTGGCGCCGTTGCCGAGAGCGTAGCGCTTAAGTTTCTATTCTTGTGTGCACTGGACTTTAGATTTATTTTATCTTGTTTTATATCTTACAATCATCTAAGCTTGGGGTTGTTACCCCTAGACTCACCCAACATATATCAAATAAGGACAAGAATTCAAGTTGGGGATGCCAAGCCACCTCACTCCAACCATCTTGATATCAAGTAAGAAGCCTAGCTACATGGTTATAAAGAAAGCGCTTTACGGGAGGCAACCCGGTTGTTTTTATTTTTGAATTTCTTTGTGTCCTCTTGCTGTAACAAAAGTCTTAGTTTTTAATTTTGTTTCTGGAATTTTTAATAAAGTGGCAAGTTTTACCCGTTTTGGTTTGAAAAATTTGCTATTTGTATTTGGAGATTTATTCCAGCACGAATCTGTGCACGGTATGATTTTTCATTTCTATTATGTAACTCCGAATGAGCTGAAATTTGAACTGTAATTGCAACTTTTCATCCTCTGTAAGCGTGAATGTTTTCAGATTTTTTAGACATATTTAAGTAGGGTAGAAAAATGTGTTTTGCTGCTGCTGTTTTTCTGGACAGATTCTGTCCCATTTTGTTTGATACATTCTTTGAACTTTTAACTTGAATATTTTTTATCCAATTGAGTTTATAAGTAGGCATACAACATTATACACTTTCTGGACATTCATATGAATTTTTCTTTAAGGATTTTATGCAGCAAGCAATTCATTTGTCTATCACTACTAATGTCACCCCACAGAAAAGAAATGGGAGAAACGGTGTTTTGAAGTTTTTTTCACAGGGATTAGATGAGATGCACCAAGAGCTATCCAAGGATGGTGAAGACCATAAGCTTGGGGATGTGAGACAACCCCACTGGACCAACACACTCTCGGTTTGCACACGTCTAACTTCTGTTTTTCGATCAATGCACTTTATCGCATAAACTTGGAGCGTCTTTTATTTTTGTTATTTCGGTTTGTTTTTTATTTGTGAGGCCACCACTATCATTTATATATGAGAGAGCTACTGGAAATTTGGGTTGAATTAAGTTGGATGCTATTAAAAAGATTGGGAAAGGGATGTTTGAGTTGATTCAAAAAGATACATATAGTTGCATGATTCATGTGCTTTTTAATGAGTATTAATTTGCAAGTGTTTTCTCAAGAGCTATCTTTTATTCATGTTTTAATGCTGAATGTTACTTTACTTTGTTTAACATGGATTGGTTAGTTCTATGGACACTTATGCATGCATTTAGACGGTCAACTTTCTCCCTTTTGCTAGCCCAAAAATTCCAACAAGTAAAAACTTGTTTTCCAACACCTTCAACCAAAGTTTTCCAGTGAGTCCACCATATCTACCTATTAGCTTAATGCTATTCCGAGTATGTTTATCATGTTATATTGTATTATCTATGTTTCCAAATTAAAATGCTTATGTTATTGATTGTTATGGGAAAGTTGGTTAAAAAGCTCTCACGAACTTGATGCACACTTTACTTTTATTGCACTTAATAAACATGAACCATTGTGATTAAAATTATGAAGTTGTATGCTTGACAAGAGTCTTGGTTGGGAGTTAGCTCATATGTGCTGTCACATGGCAAGCTTTCAACGTGCTCTTAATTATATTTAGTTGATATCATGTACTTTTGTTTATGGATGCTTATCATGGTGCTAAATAAATGCAGAAACTTAGTAAGTTTGAGGAGTTTGTATAAATGGCTAGAGAGACGACTGGGCCGCTAACCTAAGCCATGCATCATTCATGGTGGAAATTTACAGCGTACCAAAGTGAACATTCAGTGATGCACGTCATAATAAAAAGCTATACAAATAGTAAATAAAAGAGTGCTGAGATTGTTCATTGTCTGTTTGTCTTGTCATTTTGACATGGTCTAGTTTCCATGTCCTGAGGTAAGAGGTACCCCAGTTGACGCTCTTGATGACGCTATTATATTACTTACAATGACTTTAACTTGAACTTGCTTTGTGGCCCGAGTTGAGTAACACCGTGGTGTAGGTACTCGTATTCACGGGGCATGAGGCATTCAACCGATACTTTGTCAAGCACACTACTCATATTTGCTTTCACTTTAAACTTTAACCATTCAAGATGCTATGATAGGGGTAATGAGAGCTCCACACCAATGGATACCACATTGCAAACATTAACTTAAGTAGAAGCATTTGGAAGCTAGATGAAACTTATTCATGTTTTACCTCTACTTATTTATATATCTTTCCAAAGTGTCCACCTTTTATATTCAGATTTACAAGAATACTCTATGACCATTATAGGATGTTTTTACTTTTTATTATGCATACATTTGGTCCATAGTACTTTCTTCTATGTTACACTTTGTGAATTATCATTGAACATCCTTACATTGAATATTTGATATCACTTCATAATCTATCTTGTATATTGCTATTCCTTTGAAGAATGAATCATTTGACTCTATGTAGCAATAGTAATCATTTTTTATATCCATTGATAGTATTAAAAAGCAAAGTCCATGTTAGTTTTATCACCTTCATACTCGAGGACGAGTATAGGTTAAGCTTGGGGATGTTGATGCATGTAAAATGCATACATGAACTTTGCATTATATTACTTATATTTCAATCATATTTACATCATATAAGGGTTATATCATTGTTTTATATTGATTTTGGGAATATTTCACAGTTTCCCTATTTTTCTGGAATTAACCCTGCACTGGCAGAAAACCCTATTTTCTATATTTTGATGTTTCAGGGACCCAAACGACGTCCAAATGACCTAATATTTTGCGGGGATCAATTTTTGGAAGGAACAAAGCGTAGGAGCAAAGGAAGCGAAAAAATGAAAACCCGAGGGCCAAAAGAGGTGGGCCCATGCGGCCAGATTCCTTGGCCACGTGGGACCCCCTATCCTGGGCCTCGAGCCTCCGATGTCGTCGATCTTCGTCCCCGTGCCTTCGTCTTGACCTAAAAACGACTATAAAAATAGTCCCCCGACGGCTTTCGGAAGGGAGCGCGGCAGAAACACAAAACCACGAAACAGAAGACCTGGAGCTGCAGATTGGAGGGGGAAACTCCGGCGGGGCGCTGCCGGGGTGGTCTCCATCTTCTCCAACATCTCCACCATCATCACCATGATGAAGGGGGAGTAGTCCACCCCCTGGACTTTGGGTTTGTGGTGGTAACTTGATCTAATCTCTCTATGTATGATCATTGTTGAAGTCCATATGATGTGCCTTGCATAAGTATGGATCTATCTATGTAATTCCTATGGTGGATATTGTGGTATGAGATGATATTTGTTATGCATTTACCGTTGTGTTGGATCTTTTATGACTTGTCATACTTTGGAGATATTCTATGATGCATGTGATGGTTCGATTTATGCATAATGCCTTGTTTATCCATGTCATGAGGTGATTGACACCACCAAGTGTAGATAGATGAGAGAGATGTGGTCATGCACACGAAATATGAATCATTGCACTAGTGTTTAGAATATTATCCATTATGAAGTATGATGTATGTAGGTACGGGATGGCCGATGTGACAACGGCATATGTATTGAGTGACACAATACAGCCCAACATCCTTTATCTGGGGGTAAAAAGGAAGAAGTATGATGTGGGAGTGACAACAAACCACGCTAGCCTTACGAGGGTGACCTAGCAACACAAATGATTATTTTCTTTCAACTATATGTTTTAGGACATGTAGCCGTCATAGAAGTTTATCATTAAAGCATGACAATTGTGTGTACTTTTTATCTATAACATGATAATCACCATAGATGGGAGAGAGGATTGAGTGAACCCATGAACCCATGTCCATTTTTCTATAAGAGAAAATCTTTGTCTTGTCCTCTTGCATTGAAGAGGATTGGGACACTTTTACATTCTTGTTTTGTTACATTAAACTTCCATCCATTAAATCAACCATCTTGTTCTTTAAACTTGTTTAGTGCATAATCAACTAAAACTTGTGACACTTTAGTTGTAGGGAATAGATAACTTTTCTTTCTTACTCCTGCGGATCGATACCCTACTTCCACATTGAGAGGTGCTACAGTGATCCCCTGCTCTTGGGGGTTATCACCATGCTGTTGCCACTGTTTCCTGAAACTCATCCAGCTTGGGCCAAAAAGACTCGAAGTGGAACCTCCTTTTTTGACAGAAGTTAACGTTGGTGGACATCTGTACTGCACAATGATCAGATAGGGATGAAGACAAAGCTTGCAGCAAACAATTTGGGTGATCTGTCTCCCAATCAGCCAAACTGAACCATCTATCGATCCGTGTCAAGGTCGGCGTGCTTCTTTCATTTGACCATGTATACTTCCTTCCAATCAGTGGCACTTCAGTGAGTTCAAGGTCGTTAACCAACCTTCTAAATCTTCCCATCGATCTGTGATTCAGCCGTCCATTGTTCTTGTCTTCTGCGTTTAGAATCAGATTAAAGTCGCCGGCTACCGTCCACGGCCCATTACAAACAGCTCTGATCTCTGAGCTCGTCGAGGAACATGGGCTTTTCAGCATCATCTGTAGGCCCATACACTGTCGTATGCCACCACTTCTTGCCATTTACAAAATCCACATAGGTTGTGACGCTGTAGTTGTCCACACGTGGGAGTGAAACAGTCACCAGGTGCGACTGCCAAGCCACAATAATACATCCTGCAGTGCCCACCACCGGTAAAAATGAGAAACCATCATACCGTGACCCAAGAATTTGATTCAAACTGAACGGTGTTACATGTTCGAGCTTTGTTTCTACCAAGCAAACAATTGCCGCATTAGTTTTGCCAAGGGGATGAAATGCATATTTTTATCACATTTTTTTTTGTCAAAGCGGCTTGGTTTTAAGAACCCTGGTTTATTCGGACTGACTTGCTAATTCAAAACTTCACTTCTTTGACACAAGTAATTATGAAATTACTAAATATGAATCACGCCCATGCTTCTTAATCGAATATATTTACCTTTATGTGGTGTACAATTAAATCCAGGAATGATTTGTTGTTCTAAATGAAAAAATGGAGAACCGTATGGGATCATTAAATGTTTGAGCTTCGCCTGCTAATCAATAGTTAATTTTGGTGAAATCTTGAGAGCAACAAGCAGATGCAGGTGGCTCCAAGAAACATTGTTCAAGGAGAAACGATTGCTGCAGATAGAGTGATCCCTGGATGTGTTATTTTTCTTGATGTATCTTGGAAATGCAGGAAGGTGCCAGGTACAGATGGAAGTCGGGAAAAAGGCATAGGAGTCTTCATCGGGAATGAACAAGATGGAAGGAACTGCTTGATCATGATCCAAGCCTCAACACAGAGAACTTCCTCGGTCTTTGAGGCGGAGGCAAAAGCCCTTTTGCTGGCAGTAATCCTAGCTCAATCTTCGTAGGTTCATGAACCCACTTTCTTGACAGATAATCAGGTGCTAGAGTGCTAGCCAAAGTGGCGGCAGTGAGGAAGCTTGATCATCCTCTTTTTTGTGACTTCTGAAATGAAATTGCAGATTTCTCGCAGGCCACCTCAAGATTTTCGGTTCAAGTTTTTCATGTCAAAAGAGATTTAAATAGGGTGGATCACTATTGTGCAAATCAGATCCTTAAGTGTAGCCTAAAACAACCTATCTTCAACTGTGCTAATTCAGCTCACAGATAAAATTTTCATGTTTTGTTAGCCTTTTAGACTGCTGCTTTGTAGGATTTTGTTTTACATGTTTTACATTGTTGCTGAGCTGAATGAAAAGTTGGCGCCTTTGGCCCCCGTTGTTGTGCAAAAAAAAGAGCCATGCTTATACTTCGCACTTGGCATATGACCAATTAGAAAAGTATAAAAAAGGGAGCGATTTGAGAAGATATTATCGTAGTCAAGATATGAGTACTGAGTATTCTCGCCAAAAAAAAATGAAGATATGATTAGTGAGTGTTGTGGACGGATGAAGGCCGTCATGTGCCGGAAGCATGTAGGTGCACGGGCACGCAGCCTCTGCCTCGCCATTTAAAGGGCCTAGAAATGCACCGCATTCATCGAGGAGATGACGGATCGTAATGGATGGTAGGCTAGCACAACTACTGCGATGCCGTATTTCAATTGAAGAGGAGAACCCACATGTGGTAGGATGGTTAGGAGGGTGGTTATACCACAGTCCAGCAGAGTTCAAACCCCAGGTTTGACACTGGTGTTTCTCATTTAGGCAGAATATTTTTCAGTGCGAGGCGACGTTCTCATCGATAGCGAGGCGCTCGTGGTGACTTCGTCAATCTCAAGACCTGATCCGCCAGCTCAGTCTCTCTGATGTGCTCATAGGGTGATGAGGTTAGGACCTCAAGGGGAGCTCAATCTTCACGGATTTGGATGGATTTGGCGAAGAACACGAAGAACACACGAAGAACACAAAGAGAGGAAAAGGATCCAAACAAGATAACTAGCAAAGCATAACCTAGCAAAAGTCAATCGGTAACCATTCTCCAAGGGTAGCCCCCGATTCTCCTTCTCCAAGCACACCTTACTCTTAGGATTGTTTCTCTTAACGGTCAATCCAACCAAATCAATTGTGAGGACCCCGGATTAGGTATCCGAGATACTCGTTATGTTTCCTGCAACAATCCCATGATCAGTCTGTTGTTGCACATAACTCGAATTGGCATCACAGAACACCCATAAATACCGAATAAATATACTTACTTGATTGAAGTCATAACTTCAACAGGTACTTGCAGCGGAAATCACCATACAGCGTGGAGCCCAAGTCATTTGCCTTAACCCTACAGGCAGCTGACTGGGAAGCCCCCTAGTTCGCATTGACGTCATTAACCACTTCTTCTTCGAACTGCTCCTCTTCAGAATCTGGCTAAGACAATAGCCAGGGACGAAACCAATATGAGTACATTTGAATGTACTCGCGAACTACCCCAACTTGAACATGCACTAGTTTTTTTTGTAAGACTTTTCTTTATTGAAAACATCTCTATATCTTTATTGAAAAAGGTAAGAAGAATTATATAACTTTTCATAAGCCTTGTATTTTCAGAAAACATCTCTAGCCTTTGTTTGAATTAGAAAAGAAGGCTTGGAGATCTTTTTCCCATAAATCGGTCTTTGTAAGAAGTCTCTTTTAAAATGTTTTTCCTGAAAGTAGATGTTTGTTGAAAAAGGTAAGAAGTCGCTTTTAGAAACGTTTTCCCAGAAAATTCACCAGTTTGTTTATTTCTCCAAAACTCCTCCTTTTTTGACCATAACCCTTCATGGTTATTCATTCCCCAACAACCTCATGCCGGCCCGTTGGCATAGTTGCATAAAACATCCTCCACTTCATTTTCTTTGTAAATCTCAAATCTTTCCAAAACTTGCACATGGTCAGAGGACAGCCTTCCAACTGTCCATATCCGAGGACTCGGCTATTCGAATAGTTTTACCCTCTGCAGAGGTAGCACGCTTTCCCCACACCCATCCGGTAACTCATCGTGTCAGCCACGTCCCGCCATACAAGGTGTATGCGAAGTTGAGTCACCGACCATAGCCTGTCCTTTGCTCGTGCTAGTATAGGACCCTACCGCTACGAAATTTTCAACCTTTCCATCGACACTCAGTCCAGATTCCCCGTCGGGAAACCTAAGTGTGAGGACTCGTAGTTCTGCCCGGCGAGCGAACCCTTCAATCCTCCCACCAACGTGTTAGGACCCAGGTCAGGGGGTAGGTCACCAAACCATCCCCTCATGGAACGAGGCCATCCTCGTTGTTGAGGCATCCCATACTAATACGAGCAAATTATATGACTACGCCCTTGCCCATATGTGGGTAAATGTGGTCGCACAGGTTATCGGCTGGTCGTCATAGTACAAAGACACAATGTGCATTTTTCATAAACACCACCATTCTCCAGTTCTCCACTTCAACACCGTCATCTCGGTATTCCATGTCCACACAAGTATTTTCAAAGGAGTTTTGAGTAAACAATATTTTTCCCATCCTATAGTTTGAAAAAGAATTTCCATCTAATATCTCCATATAGGGTGTCAAAATAATATACTTGTATTTTGGAAAAGGGTTTTCAAAATCATAGCTTTAGTGGCAAACACCACATAGATCACTTATGCTCTTTATAAGTAAAACATGCGAACCAAAATAGATGTATATAGATGCAAGCTCAGAGAATAGCTTGCCTGATTTCAGCATAATGTCCTTGGACTTCTTCTCACTGATCAAAGAAATAAACTCTGTTTCCTCTTCAATAAATCCTCTCCAAATATCACTCCGGTAGCGTTTATCTCTAGCGTCGCAAACATGAAAATAAAACAACACTCAATAAGCAACCAAACCACAAGTGGTATACAAACAAGTAACAAACCACAAGCATCAAACTAATCATTCAAACAACAAACTAGGATCATCGACACCCAAACTATCTTAGGCTAAGATGAACAACAAGCATCCTTATTTAAACGGGAAATACTTCAGACAAAAGTTAAGTCACCAATTAATCTTTGTAATTTAAATTATCACACCAAGCTAAGGTGGATACACTAACAAGATATTTAAGCTAGTACTCAACTCAAAGACCATCAAGTTCATCAAGCCATGCAAACATATTACTCATACCAATATGTCTAACAAATACCACTAACAGTACTAACATATTATAACCTGCTAAACAATAATAACATGCAAGCAATAGTACCACAACAATCATTAACCAGCAAGGCCTACATATTAATCACACACAATAATCCAACATAAAAAATAAACAAGCTTAGCCACTTCCTAATTACTAGGGGAAAGTTATATAGGGACTAAATCCCTAACAAATACATGACTCACAAGTAGTTCTCCTAACATGCTAGGAAAATAAGGAAACATGTCACAACAATGGATTACCACCCTACACATGCTAGTAAACACATCTATAACAATAAAGTTATAACACAACAATTAATAAAGTCCTAATAAAAATAGGCAGAAAATGCCCAAACCTTATAATTAGCACCACAGTCAATCAGTGACTCGTAAATTCAAACCAAGCTAGAGACATGTTCTCCTACACATATAGATGACAAGCCAATTGGATTTACTCCAAAATTCATTTCACAAAAATCTACAAAAATCACCAAAGAGCCACTGGTGTGTTTTCAAGAATGAATAGAACTTTTGTTTTAGACTTCATTTGCATACAAGACCAACAGATCTGGAAAGGTGTCACTTCAGGATTTCCATAGAATTTTAGTTTGCAAATTTTGGAGTTATAAAACTCTAGATATTTAATATTTAGTGAAAAAGGTACTTTTTACTAGATTTAATCTGGACAACAACTAAAAATATATTTTAGCAAGCAACCAGTTCTGCATGTTTAAGAAAACACATAGTAACCCTACAAAATTTGAATCACTCATTTATCTACCACAGATTTATCACAAATGAATTAAAGCTACAATGTAAAATTAAACAGGAAATAAAATAGATAATAGATCTACTGGAAAAAGGAGAGACGGGCCAGATCTGGCCCAGATCTGGCCATGCGGCGCGGATCACGGCCCAACTAGCGGCCCAATGCACGGAGCGAAGCGTTACGAGGCCTTCCTCTTCCTCGTCGACACGCAGGGACGAGCTCGGCGCTCCGGTGAGCAAGGCGAGGACGGCGACGGCGCTCCGGTGAACCTGAGAAGAAAGTGTGATGTCCAGGAGTGAGCTCGCAACGAGGGGATCCCAGGGAGGCAAGAATGGCGGGAAATGGTGGACGCAATCGCTCACGAGCTTGCTCGATGTTCGGCGGCCGGAGATGAACAAGACGGCGATGCCCCGCTCGATTCTCAGCTTCCCGCGACGATTCTTTGGACGAGGATGGAGAGGACGATGAGGCGGAGACGGCTGCACGCTTCGATCTGCTCGGGGAGGTTCCAATCGCTGGCGAGGTGTGCGTCAACGGCGAGCTCGGCTTGGCCATGGTGGGGAAAAAGGGAGAGAGGAGGGACAGCAGGTGGGCGAGTGAGGCGTGAGGGGGCAGAGGAGCGGCTTCGGGGATCTTATCTCCTCCGCAGCGGCGAGGAGAGGGGGGGGGGGGGCCTGGGTGGCGAGCGCGTCGATCAGACGACACGGTGGCGTGCGGCCACTGCTGCTACAGGAGGGCTATGGCGTTGAAGCTTTTGCAGAAAACCCCCTACACTTCTTTTTTCCATTTACAATTTAGTCATTTTCTGTTTTATTTTAAAACCAGTGAGTTTTCAGTGATTTAATTGAGGCACTTAAACATTTTCTAAAAATCTGAGAAAATTCATGTACCATATACATGTAGAAGCTCCACAAAAATTGGTTTTTGAAAATAAAATGTTTTGAACCACATTGGTTCATAGGGTTTGAATATATTATTTTTGGATAAAAACCAATTTGACAAATGGAAATACCTTTGTAATTGGAGATTAGATATTTTGGGAAGAGAGTAATATGATAATGAGATGGGTATCATCTCATTCCTGGATTTTATAAGATAAGATAATTGTTATAACAAAATAGAGAAATAGGTAGAGAGGGAAGTTAAATTAGATCATCTATTATATAATTAAAACACAGGACAAATAACGGCTCAGATTAACCAACTAGAAGTGAACGGTTAAGATTTAAAAGTTATATTCGGCAACGTGCGCACGCCAGATCGATTACTATCCGGCAACGTGCACAAGCCAGACCAATTACGAGAAGGATAAAGTGATTTGCTTGCGCACGTGATCGAGTATGGAAAAATATATTTATTTTAGGATTTGCTAGATCGTAACGTATGCATATCTGATACCAAGTACGAGAGAGGGATAAGCGCACGAGACAAAATCGATTGGAAAGACACGGAGACGCAGAAGGCGATTTTCTCCGGCCTGACGCCGGACGCCGGCCGGCCGGCGTTGCCGTCCACTGTAAATTTATACGAACTGACGCCGGACGCCGTTGTATAAGCTCCAGGCTGAACCTCACTCGGATTTGAAGCGCCGTCGAGGTTACTGCCGTCAAACTTACATGGACGCTAGGCAGACAACCTCAACGCGCCGGCGGCCAGCTGGTACGAGACAAAGTTTAATGTCATGGACGTTGAGGCCATCTAGGATAAACCTTCTCGGGCAGGACAGTGCTAGAGGAGGAACCACCATCTTCCAGACATGTTGCGCAAGCCATGCCGCGACGTCGTTGCCACTGGAACAACCTGCCTGTGTCCACTTTATGAGGCAAGCCAAATCACAATCTGTGTGCATGCATGTTGAGGTACGTAAATATCTGACACAATGGTATGCAAGACTAGGTTGCCCGGAGAAGATGCGTAGCTAGGTTCTATTTTTCCTCAACAACGAGACATGGTGCGGCGATCTGCCGTCATGGTTGACGACATGAATAGGATGAGGCCATCAGAGTAGAGCACTCGGCCAGACAACATAGCACACACCAGTTTGCTCCGTGCTAAGGGTGTTAGGCTGTCAACAACGCCGATGAGATGGAGAGCCGCGATCTCCCGACTCGCAGCAGGCACTGTAGAGGAGACCGTCGGCCGGCCTGGAGCACTCGGCCAGACAACGGAAAGCATATGGTGGTGTCGTGTGACAGTTTTGGATTCGTTGTTTTGCAGATGTGTTCAAGCTGTACATTCGTTGTTTTGCAGACGTGTGCAAACTATACATATTTGTCTTACATGTTCTAAGTTGGGCTGGTAAGATATTGTCTTGATTTGCATCGTATTAGTTGGATATGACAATTTTACACACAGGTCGGTTCAATATCGTTGTTTTGCAGATGTGTGCAAACTGTACATATTTGTCTTGCATGCTCTAAGTTGGGTTGGTAAGATATTGTCTTGATTTGCATCATATGAGATGAATATGACAATTTTACACAAAGATCGGTTCAATACGTGCTGTCTGTGGCAGATTTTGAGGCTCAGGTTGAAGCTCCAAACCATTATTGCAGGTATTTGTGGATTTGGACAAGGAAGAAAATTAATGATAGCGGTATACTTTTTTAAATCTTAGTCTCTTCCTTTAAATTGAACCTAAAACTTTGTCAGCCATGGAAATAATATTGTTCCCACATGTGCATTAGTTGAGTTCCCAGTATATATTACTCCAAGTACTTTTAATCACTGCAGCGACATTTTCATGCTAATGACCAGCACTATATGAATTTTTTAGGCTCAGGTGGAAGCTCTAGACCATTATTGCAGGAATTTTTGGGTTTGGACACTGAAGAAAATGATAGTGGTATAAAGTTTTTTTAATCTTAGCCTCTTCCCTGAAATTGAACCTACAACTTCGAAGGACCGGCCATGGAAATACTATTATTCCCACATGTTTATTTGTTCACAGTTTCAGTAAAATGAGCTTACCAAGTACTTTCAATCAGTGCAGTGACATTATTTTCCTGGATTAGTGATGCTAATGATCTGCGCTATTTTCCAGTGATGTTTAACAATCGGCGGATATTTTCAACTGAGAATAGAGAAACCTTTATTTTCCAGTATAATGTCTAGGGGTTGATCAATGAACCTATTTATTTAAGGAATTGTAATGAACCTTTTGCAGGTTTTGTTCCGTGTGAAGATAAATTTGCCTCCCCTCCAGTTAGACCTGAAAGGCTGAATTATAAAGAAATTCTTCAGGTACGAAATAATCTGACATGGACGATGGTATGCAAGACTAGGTCGACCGGAGAAGATTTGTAGCAAGGTTCTATTTACTTCAGCCAAAGGTCTTCTCATTCTGAATAATCCCCGCTTCTGTTTAATGGGATCTCTTCTTTATGTTAACCCTTTACCCAATGATACACTCAGATACGTGTATCCCCTACCCCAAAAAAGAACAAATCATGTTCCAGTCTGGTGGCTAAACTCTTGATAGTTTGCAGAGATAGAGTGATATGCATTCAAGAGGTCAAGAAGGTGGCCTCTCGATTGGGAATATCTGCAGCAACCAGGGAGATAGAACAACGATGTTGAGGTTTATCGTTCTTACCTTCTTTTATCACTTGGTTAGCTATTATCTATTTGCTTTTGTTTTCACCTATGTCAGTTTATTCTACTGAATGGAGCTAGAGGTTGCTGAATAAAGGCTGCAATGTAATCAAAGATCAGTACACAAACACGCATCCGTAGCAGCTATGCTCATCCAACCACACGTCCACACGCACGTCCGACCATCCAGAGCTTGAGCACTCGCGACGACACAATGACGCCCAGGTAATCAGAAGCACGAGGAAACGTATCCAGTACAAGCTCGACGGATCAACGGCACAACAGAGGTACGCCTACTGAACCCGGAGGCACCGACTTCAGCATGTCGAACGGATCAAAAGAAGCATTAAATCAACAGCATCAACTATAGGTAATATCCTCGATCCCCACTCTCTGTTTTGTTGGAGATACAACATTCTTAGGAACAACCAACGATGAAGAACTATTTGTTAAAATCTCTCGAAGGCAACAATAATATGATGTCCAAGAAGTTGAGTGAGCTAACCACAAGAGGACACATATACATTACTAAAGTGAAAGTAATGGGAAGAATGTATATTAGTTAAACATCTAAGTATTTCCCTCACATATCTGACAGTTCTGTCTATTGTTTATACTTCTGCAAATTTATTTTTCATTCAGTTTTGAAGTGTTAATAAAATTCATGTTATTGTCTATAAGAAACCATCAGAGATTTATAGATCAAAGTTCAACCAAACTTCCACAGTTATATTTGGTAACTTTTCAATCTGTATAAATCTACAACAGAATCGGCCAGACAGCAATAAACAAGTTACATTTACCTATAATACAGAGGTAAATAAGGTAAAATCAATCATCAGCAATTATTCCAATTTACTATGTTTCTTTTTTTATGGGGTACTATGTGTCATTTACATAGCTAGACATGTAACTTTAATCTTTCTTGAGAGAGTTTGTTTTTGCAATTAATATATGGTCCAAAATCTTACGCAACAATATCTAGAAAAACTAAAATTCCACGGAAAATTATAGAGTTAGAGACTCAAGTGACATACTCAGATGCAAATTATAGTGGTTATTGAAAAATCGTTATTATGTGCACAGAGTGAATTACATCACCCAACAGATATAGCATCATGAATATGCATCCCAAGTTTCCTTTCAACTACATATAGATGCTAAAGTGATATACTTTTAATTCCTAAGATTGTATGACATTTAATCATGTTTTTATAAGCATGTCCATTAAATATAAATTTCTTTAGCAAGCATCTATTATATACTTAAAACACAGGATAACCAACGGTCAAGATTTATCAATCTGAGGTAATAAAATCCCAACGGCTGAGATTAAAATACTAGGCATCGGAGCACATGTTCACGTGCGGCATAGAAAAGGATGATTTTGTACAGTCTACGATACAAACTCCAGCAAAAAAAATCTAGACCTAACAACACACGTCTCCCTTGGCCCCATATAAGCCGTGATTGGTGCTGCGTCAATCCGATCAACACGGCAGCGATGAGGCTCCAGCGAAGCTAACTTGAGGAGACGACGGCATCTCGCGCCATGGCTCCAACACCCATACATGGGCACACGTGCATAGAAGAAAGATGGAAAGGAAGGCCAAAATCGATTATTCTTTCGATTAGAAGGACATCCATCGACTTCAATCCAAAAAAGAAGACAAATCGATTTCTCTCCAGCGTCGCGACATATATACATACGATGACTTTCTACTTCCTGGAGCAACTATAAAACGTGCAGATGCGAGCTTCGCGATCACACCGGCGTATGCAGCATGCATGTCGAGCGGACGTATTGTTAGGCGGCGGCTGTCATGCGAGCAGATCGACAACGCCATATCCGTGCCTCCAGCGCGAGCCAATCAATACGAGAGATGCCGTTGTATCGTCGGCGAAGGCAAACAATGGAGCTCGCCGCTCCATTGATTATGCACATATGTTTATGCACGGCGACCAGTGTTGAAGTTGTTGGAAGAAGCTGCGCCGCCGGCCAACGTGCCTACCACGATCTTGCCGACAAGCCGGTCAGATGGGTTTTCTCTTTAAACCAGCGACTGAGAGCGGAGAAAAATCTGTTTGACCGTCGGAGTGCCTCTCAGCAGGCGCATGTCCGGAGGACGTGGTATTACCATACAACTCTCGAAGCTTAAACCTAATCGCTGCTACGGCATGCGCGGCAGGAAGCACTTGCAATCCGAATCAACCAGCTTCTACACAGTGCGGGCTACGCCTGCGGCTGGTCCTGATACGAGGTCGTCGTCGCTGCTAGGCTTGCACCGTCAAACCTGCATGTTCATCCCAACATAGTGCAGCCAAGCCTGGAAGAAGAGATGGCGATGGCCATGGAGAACTGCCCGCATGGCGGTATTTTATACGGGACTGTCAACCTTGAATTGATAGCCAGGTACAACATTGATGGATGCGTGTAGTAGACCCATTGAGGAAACCTGCCCGGCCAGTTCTTACAGCCGCACAACAAAAGTAGACTAAGCGGCCAGTCGGGAAACTTACTATCAGAGTAGTTTGCCCTCTCCGTGGCACATCTGAATCGCAAACAACACCCGCTTCTTCCTCGGCCCGAAATTCAGTTATAAAGCAAAGGAGCTTCATATTTTCCCCCGTTTAAGAATAGGCTTCATGAGTTATTTTTGGTGTTTAATCTTCAGCAAATTCTGCCAAGATTATTCTGCATAATTAATCAAAGTTGCTTCAGCTCATCCTTGCTATTTTTTAACTGTTTATTGTTTTTCTTAATAGTACAGGTAAGACAGCCAGTTGCTACATATGCAGAATTGCAGATGCGTACAGAGCGAGATTTAGGCCGAGGAGGAGAGGATAAAAACCATAATACAGGGGCTGCACAACCTCGATAAGGTTTGGTCTCATCCTATAGCATTGCACCGACATTTTATCTTTGGCTTCCCAAAAATTTAAATCGTACTTATACCAAGTTATGGTCATGTCGAAAGTGGAGAAATAAAAACACAAGAATTAAACAAATTACAGGGACTAAGGGGAAACGTTATCTATGCCTTGGACTAAAGGTTGTTGATTACTATGTCTACAGTCCTCAATGAATTATGCAACAACAACCCAATCTGCAATATTTTGCAGATATATACACACATGTATACGCACTGAGTAATGGAGTTCTCAGTCAACCGGTTAGGACCCTGACATTTTAAAACACATATCTGTAATGAGTGTCCACTGTATTAGATTGCAGGTGGCATCACATAATTATTTGTAACTTGGCATGCTCTTACATGGTTTAGTTGGAGTATCTCATTTTATTTCATTTTGGTTAACAGATTGTTGGCCTTGCCGATGCCATCATCGTTTCTAGAGGCGAGCCATCACATGATGAGTTGATCAAGGCTCTGATTTATTGGATGGATCCACGCATACTCCGTTTGGCGGGTACGCTGAGGTGCAATAAAATCCTATTTCATGGGCCAATTAATCACATTGTTTCACATATTCCTGAAATATGGATTATATTGTAGTCATGTTGATATTGGCTCTATTTACTACAATCTGTAAGTTTCAGTTAAAATTGTTAAACGGTCATATTATGTTGTTGTGTTCATAAAAACATTAACAAATAACCTATTGTATTTTTTGCGCAAAACAATATGTATTTTCACGCAAAAGATTAAACAGGGAAAATTATTAATATTTATTTTATCATTTTCTACATGTTGCGTACCTGATGTACAAAATTTCTGCCAATGTAGTATATTGGTTGTAATGACATCAGTGGTACTACCAACGTTAGTGGCAAGAGAGTATAAAAGTTTTTCCAATATATTTATCCATACAACATGCAGTCCACAAATTCTTAAATAATTTAGTGTATGTATCAAGTAGATTTTCTATCATAAGAGTAAATTAAACCATACATGATTCAGCTAAAGATATTATAATTCATACCCCCAATCTAGGAGCATTATCATTAGGGAATTGTATATTTAATCTTTATTAATGTTACATGGAAGATTTCTACATGAGGGACGATACACAATGTATTTCCGGTAGTTTGAGGAATAAATAAAAGCTGAAATGTTACAGCCCTATACTGCATACTTTATCTTGGAAGAGTTAAAAATAATAATCAAGTTGTGCGGGTGGTCATGTGCAGAAATATCACCACTAATTTTAAACATCAGAGTAGTGGAAACGCTTTACAAACTAAAGTGTCGTGTATGATTGGAAATTATATTTAATTCTTATTTCTCTTAAATTGTTTCAGTAGATGGCACCAAACAAAAATTTACATTACGCATGAAAATACAAATAATCACATTGCTAGCCGCGCAAATGCGCGGGCCACCCAGCTAGTTCAAAGTAATAGAAAGGTTGGGTTAACAACAGGATTGACCCATATTTTACTTAGCAAGTTCCCATGAAAGAAATAGAAATTTGGAAATGGTTTCTTTTTCGTAGAGAAAATAATCTAGCCGCGCAAATGCGCGGGCCAACCCGCTAGTTTCTTTTAATCAAGATTTTATTTTGAGGGTATGAGTAATCATAGAGGTCTTGTTTTATTTTCAAGTCACATTCCACTTTGGTGACCAGTGGGTTTCAAACTTAACACTCAAGTATATTGGTATAATTATTCACCCATGCAATCAATAAAACAAGATTTAACAATCAATTCAACCATAAGTCCAACAAGCAGACAATCACAACAAGATCAACATCACATCCAAGATCACACAAATCAAACCACAAAAATTAATCATACCACCATTTACATACTTAACAATACTACCTTAAAAATGATCACACTTAATTATGACAAGATGTTGTTTAAAACTATCTCAACTCCACCTTTGTATTTTTGAAAGGGGTTTTGAGCAAGACAAAATATGTGGGGTAATATATTTCCCACTTGTGTTCTTTTTAAAATGAAGTGATAATCAAAGCTTATAAAATGGGAGTTGCAAAATATCAAGGTTAAAAGATAGATAGGAGATAGCATATAGATCTCCACATTTTTGGGAACACATAGTTTTGGAAATACTTTTACTTTCTCAAATAATGGGTATTAGTTTTGGTTGTTGCTAAACCAAGTATCATTGAAATGGAGTTGGCCAAAATAAGAATGGAAAAGATACATGGGATATTTTTCTTGTCCTGACATGATCACCAAAGTTAATAATATTTTTACCTTGGTTGAGTTCTTAGGTTTAATATTTACTAGTCAAACAACTTAAACAACAGGTCACACAAGGTTCAACACAGCAATGGGAAGGAAAACACAATCATCAGTAAAACATTTCAAAAAGTTTTTTGTTGGTTCTGAATTTTGGTCTTGTAAAACTAAGTTTTTCTTAGTTCCAAAATTTGGGATGTTACAGCTCTTCCCCCCTTAAAAATAAATCTCGTCCTCGAGATTTGCCCGGTGGTAACAGGGGAGTACGGGGGCACGGGTTTTGGGCTGACTATACTTCTGAGGTCGTTACTTCTTTATTGAGGTCGCCATGTGAGATCTTGACAAATTGATGTTGCGAGGCTTTCTTTGTCGATAAACTTCTGTGTTGAGTTCAGATCCTTGATGGTGAGGTTGACTTGACGATCGACGCTGATGGATAGTCCTGGTTGGCTGTTTCCAGACACTACAAGGCTAAGGCGCAAGGAGCTAATTATTAACACCTTCGGGTATACGTATTGCAGGTCTTCCCCCCTTAAAAAGGGGTTTTGAAGGGTCATCCTGAAGGTTGCATCTGGTGTTGACTTGGAGGTATTGTTCTTCCGAGGTAGCTTGACGATCTTCGTCTTGGGTGTCGCTCCTTGGTGATTGGAGTTGGTGCAACATCACTTCCTGATATGGTCTCCTTACGAGGGTCACAGATGGGGACGCGTTGTTTTCAGGATGCGTCGAGTCTATGTACTCGACTCTCTCCGGTTTCTAGTTAGAAGAGGGATGTTATAATCTTCTAAGTGCGTCTGAACTTGCTTGGTGGTGGATGTTGTCAACAGCAGGTGCTTCCGTCTACAGCTGAGTAAAGGAGGAACACCCTTGTTGACTTCCTTCGTCCTCATAAGCTTGAGTCTTCATAGGTTAGCAACTCTTATATGCTCGGCTTAGATAATTATCTCAAATTTGGGGAAAACAAAAGTTTTTGGTTTTATGTTAGAAAAACTATTGATTTACTTTCATGCATACACATGTTTAAAAACAACAGGGTTTCTTTTTAAAAGAAAAAATAATTGTGCCACCAATAATTGGCTCACAGGCACAGTGGGTTTTAGCAAGGGTTTTTCACGATGGGACACCGGAAAGGCGAGGGATAAAGGATAGGAGGACATGGAGGTTATCTGCTTACTCGCTGACATCTGGGACCGAGGCCCACCTGGCAGTCCCTTCTTCCTTCTATCTTCTTCTTCCTTGTTCTTTCTTGCTGCATACACGCTTGGGTTTCAGTGCGCCTAGCACTCCTCTGCGGTACTGCTGCGCGTGCAGCCCATCGATGCAGCGGCCATCACGGCTTTGGGGAACAACGCCTTGATGATTTGGCGCCATTGGGCGAGCACTGCTCGTGATTCCTTCCCTTTTTCCCGCGCAATGCGGTGCCGAGGAGTGGCATCCGAGCCCCGGCTATAAATTAGAAACCCCCAAAACTTTTCTCCTATCGCATCTCAACCATGGGCTTCATTAGTGATTTCTTTAGAGCCTACGTCGATAGGATGGAGGATGCGGGCTTCATCGAGGGCATTATCACCTTCGTGCTCTTCGTGGTCTGGGTTTTGATGGTGTTGACCCTGCTGTTCGTGGCAGTGGTCACCCTCATCGTGGTCTTGTGCAATTTGTGGTCTGGTGCTGGTGCTGATGCTGCGGTGGAGGGGCAGGCTGTGCCACCGGTGGTGGAGGTGGCGGCTCTTCCAGCTGGAGGCGAGCAGGTTGCTCGAGTCGTCCGTCGTCGTCGCGCGGCTCGCGACTCTGCTTCGGGTGAATCAGGCTCATCTCCCAGTAGCATCATAGAAAGTGAGAGGGAATAGAGATTTCTAGGGTGCCTTTGTATCCGTACTAAGTAGTTGCAGTGGTCTACGTTGGGTAGAACTTGTATCCTAGGATCCTGAAATTTCCTTTCTGTACTGATCTCAGCGGATGTATCGAATTTGTCTCCTCTGACGAACTGGAATACGACTTTCTTATTTAAACTTGACCATTTCTTAAGTTGTACACTTGATTCAAGAAAATTATTATTGTCCTTTATTTAAGTTCCAACATCATTTGTCTCACCCTGCGGTGAAGACATCCACTAGTTCCAGTAAATCTTTCCATTAGTTAGTTGCATAAGAATGTGGGTGTCCTTTATGACATCGAGTTGCCTTAGTCATACAAGAAGAATTTGTTAACAAGGTAGCTAGTCTTGTCATCAAACTACTTTTCATATTCCAGAGGCTGAGATGTACTGGATTATCCGACATTCCGTTTATTTGGATATGACACTCAATTGTTTGAGCATACAAAAGTGATTTGTTAACAAGTTCATGAGGCTTGTTACCGAACTACTTCTATATAACACGAACATTGGAATATCACATTATTTCTAGAGAGATTAATAATAATAGATTCTGATATAAGAGTTTCCAAATACTACGTGATAGTCTGGTATATTTCTTCTTTGCCAACTTAAGAAATCTCTCTTCAAAGTCTTCTTGTCGCAGTTCCTCCTTCTTACGGTCTCTGAGCTCGAATCTTCATAGCAACTCTTATACATTCCTCGAGTTTCCCTAGTTACCAATCCTAAATGAGTCTCCTTATGTCCTTGTTTCTTGTCAAGGCAGGCAGTCCTAGAAGATTAGTTGGTACTATCGTGGACTTGAGTCAGATGTTAATCTAAAGTTAGATACGATAAATTAGTGTGGTATTCTTGTAACTTCACAAGTTAATTTGGCGAGGTGGGGCTCGTGTCTTCACGAGGTCGGCATAAAATTGCAGTTTCCTTCGAGATCTTGACGCACTTGCTCCAGATGGTGCATGAAGGCCATTATCTAATTTGCCGGTTAGGTTGCAAAATCTCAGGCTATTTGGTTAAAGATCGGGGGTCTTTTGTATCTTGCGAAACTGTCAGTTCTTATCGGCAGATGGTTTAGATGAGAGGAAAAGTATTTTTAGAAAGTTTTTCCTAGGTGGTTCTACATCTGCAACAAAGTGCAACTGTGGCGGAGAGGTCACATTTTTTTTGTTGGGTGACGAAAAGAGAATTTTGGGTTACTTTGTGTTGCCATCAAGGCGTGATTGTGAACGCACAAGAAAAACAACACCCAAACAGAGAAGTCTCAAACAAACAACAGGGAAGCAGAGTGCACACAAGCAAAGAGCACACAAGGTACATTTAGTACCAAAGGACGTCTAATACTCGTGGTAGTCGGGTAGTACAACCGAGGTTCCTATCGTATGTTTTTCCTATGGGCCTTGCTTAAATATGGTTGGTGAAGTCTTCACGCTGTCGCCTTAGTCTTCAGCAGGAGGAATTGAGATTGTCGAAGTTGCAACTTGAGTAGAATTGTTGATGTTGAGTTGAGGTCTCCAAAGGTCTCTTGCTTGGTTGACATCGACAATCTTGGTATTTGCAGATCAATCACCTCGATGTGGAATGTTGAGTACTTGTGATGGAAGCTTCTTCTTGTAGGTGCTAGCTAATTAGGTTTCACTTGGGTTCATCGTCAAGTATTTTGAACGGGTAAGAGGGAGTAGAGAAATCCTTCGAAAATCTTAAAATAGAGGGATGAATCTCGGAAATATTTGAGAAGGTGAGAAGGGTGGAAGTTATTTTCGGACTTCCTTAGATAAAAATATGTTTTTGGTAACGATATATTTTTAACAAAGTATTTCTTTCCTAACTAACGTCCATGCTAACTAAGGTCTGTTACAGTCAGGATGGCTCTGATACCAAGTCTGTGAGGACCCCGGATTAGGTATCCGAGATACTCGTTATGTTTCCTGCAACAATCCCATGATCAGTCTGTTGTTGCACATAACTCGAATTGGCATCACAGAACACCCATAAATACCGAATAAATATACTTACTTGATTGAAGTCATAACTTCAACAGGTACTTGCAGCGAAAATCACCATACAGCGTGGAGCCCAAGTCATTTGCCTTAACCCTACAGGCAGCTGACTGGGAAGCCCCCTAGTTCGCATTGACGTCATTAACCACTTCTTCTTCGAACTACTCCTCTTCAGAATCTGGCTAAGACAATAGCCAGGGACGAAACCAATATGAGTACATTTGAATGTACTCGCTGTAATACCCCGTAGTTTAGAGAGTCGGAAGGGTAGAATTAGAATTTGTGCATTTGCATGACATGCATCTGAAAACACGGGAAATTTTGGCGCGTTAAATTAAACGATGCAAAGTGATCGATGTTTCTCTCGACACGATGAATTAGGGTTTAGATCATCTGGTGGAGTGCGATAAACTTCGACATGATCTTTTTAACAACTAAATTGAGACGAGAATATTTAGTCGAGGCAATCCAGAATTGGACATGACCTTTCCTAATTCTCGACATTTCTAGTCACAATTCAATAACATGACATGTTCATAGTTTAAACACTCATAGAAACAATAAATTCAAATCCCCATATCTAGGATCATCTCATTACATCATTCATCCAAACATCATCTCACAAGAATGAGTTTAACACCTCAATTCATCATCTTATCTCACACACTGAAATAACTCATTTTACATCCATTCCAAATACAATGTGATATTCAAATGTCCAAAGTCTATTTAAGTTACAACATATGGAATTTAAATACAAGATCAAAATGAAAGAATCAATATTACAAGTTTAATCGAATATGTACATATCTCATCCAAATACAAAGAAAGTTACAAAAGATTAAAAAGAAAAGCCTAGCTAAATCTTTATCTTCTTATTTTTCCAATCTTCATCTTCAATTCATTTCCTGCAAAATAAACAAAGACAATAGGGAAGGGGGTTGTGATTTAAATGTTTGCCTTCACCACAAGGGTGAGGCAATTTAATATTGGAACTTAACTAATGAATATTAGGAACTTGTCCTAATATCCAAATATTGATTAGAGGGATGAATTTTGAATCAAAGGCAACAATGGATCATATTTTGGATCATCCTGAGACAACTAGGCAACAAGGGACAAGAGGCAACAATAATCCAATTGAGAGAAGGGACAAAAGGCAACACTGATTCAATGAGGCATATTCATCTGATCCATATCTATTTAGCATAGGCAACATATTAATCCCTCTAATCTAGTCAAGCTCCTAAACAAGAAAGCCCACATTAAAAAAATTCTCCAATGATATTAATTACCAAGGAAGAAAATAGACAAATGCTAAAGCCCACAATCTGAAATTATTAAGCCACATGATCACCACCCATAACTTGGAAAGCCACCAATTTCTCACAAGCCCACAAAAGAGAATAAGCCCACAAGTCCATCTAGCAACAAAAGCCACTTGGCTTGCCCAAGAATAAATCCTACAAAGAGATAATACCAAGCTTGAATGGATAAGCTTGCCACATAGGAGAGTTATCCACAAGCAAAATATCTACCATAGCTTGAACCCCAAGTAATGCCTATACATGAGGAGTTGACACCCAAGCACCTTATTCATCCTTGCAAAACATGAGTCATCTAGTTGTGTGGCAGCACCACAACAACTAGGCAGCACATATAAACACTACCACAGCCTTCTAGCCACTCCATTTGCTCACAAATTCATTTCTAGCAAACAGCCAGATGTACTACAAGTTCTAGACAGCAGCCAAATCCTTTACAAACCGCACCATATGTTTCTTCCAGCAAGCAAATCACACCAGCCACTGTTCTAGCACCAAGAACAACCAAAAACCACAAGACAATCATGGAGATCACCTAAACCATCTACCACAAGCCACTAAACCCAAGAAGGAGGCCAGTAGCAGAAGAAGACAGTAGAACCACAAGAAGCAGTCCAGAAGAGATGGTTGAACCCTGGAGCAAGATCAGACTCTTCCGTAGCTTGATCTGCTCTACACCCAAGGTTGTTAAACATATGAGCTAGAGAGTGATTTAGCAGGTTCTGTAAATGACAGAACCATGCATGAGTGATTTTTAGCATCTGTTCTTATCAGAACCTTGCAAGCAAGGTAAGGTGCTATAGAAAAGTAATTAGCACAGCAGAGAACTTCTGTTTGTGCTAGGAATAGGACAGAGTGAGACAGGAAGTGAAGTTGAGTGCAATATCATTTTGTTTGAGCATCTACAGAAGCAAGGGGTTGATCTTAGTGTAGCATCTGTTTTTATTTTGCTTAATAAAGCATCACCCACATGACAGTGAACCAGCAGAGCTGGATTAGCTGTTCATATCAAAGCTGTGCATCTAGAGGAAGCACAGGAAAACATAAAAACATCTCTAATCGAGCAAGCTTGCTGTGTAACTCAACATGGAGGCATCACAGCAAACAAACATGATTAAATCATGCTATAAATAAACTAATCATCACTGCTAGTATTAATTCTAGCTCAGAAATAATTTTCCTTTCACACATATCACATCTGTGAGCAAGAAATGATCTCCACAATACTCCAGAGGCAGTGGGAAGATCTATACATGCATGATCTACACCATATACCTCTACTACATACACAGAGAGGAGAGCAGGGCAGCACATAAAAAAATCGATCAAGAATACATTTCTAAATCATTCCAACTACCCTTCAACTAGATTTTCACTAGGAGGATAGAAAGAAGTGTTTCTCTCAGATTGGCATAGAGTTGCTATGCTAAATCATCACAGAGATTAAAAGCCACACATTAGTATCTGTTCTTATCAAAATTTAGGCCTCAGCCTTTGCATCATTGGCTAGGCTACGATATCAAGCATAAAATCTGTTCTTATCAAATTAATTAACCAAATCCTGTCCAGGAATATCTCTCCTAAATCATTTCAGCAACATTAGCATCACCAGATCATGCTTGGCATGGATCTGAGCACAGGGCACACTCCCAGGAGGCACCACAGAAGTAACTCATGATCAACAAACCAGCACATGGGCACAAAATCATCCAATAATACATCTTAACAAAATAGGCAGTGCATCATATTTAATCCTGCTATACCAGGGCATCAGATCATCCAAATATTCGTGGGAAACATCCACACAACATCATCTGGATGAGTAAATCATCTAGATTTCTTCCCTGAAATTAAATTGATAGAAACAACAAGTGACTAAACTGAATATTTCTTCAGCTAAACCACAGTCCGAGACCAACCAGAGACCATAAGCTCGATTTCATGCACAAGTTCATCACCTGGATGAACTGGAGCAGTATGAACTGGAGCAGTACCACATCCCCTAGAACAGGGGAAAACCCTAAATTACACATGGTCTTAAGCAACAGATGCTCGAGCAGGGTATTAGGAAGAGGAGAAGCATCTAGAAGAAGCACCAGAGCGTCTAGAACTAGAAGCAGTGGAGAAGCACTTACCAAGCGGCCATTGTCGTAGCTCCGAGGCGACGAGGCAGTGCTCGTGCAACCTCTGGAGGGGGCAAACGGCAGTAGAGGACACGTAGAACAGCACCAGAGCACCGAGAGCAGCTCGGAGGCTTCCATGGCGCCGCACAGCGCGGAATCGTGCGCCGTCACCGAAACACTAGCTGAGGGCCACTAGCTAGAGGGCAGTAGAGACGAATCGCGTGGACAGGAAGGAAGAGCAGAGAGAGGAGAGCGTTTTGCTCCACAGCACGACGGAGGAGGTGGCCGGAGTTGGCCGGAGCAGCTCGGGAGAGCACGGCGGCAGCATATCGCCAGGGGAATCGCGAGAGAGAAGCACGGGGAGAGAGAGAGAGGATTAGGGTTTGACCAGACCGGCTCGGTCGGTAGCCTGATCTGAACCAATTTGACTTGGTTCGACCAAGTCAGCAGAGGGGCATTTTAGTCATTTCACAATTTGAGTGTTAAGAAGTTAAAATAATTATTTCTCACTGAAATAAAGTCCTAAAAATACAATAAAAATATCCACACAGATCAGAAAAATACAAGGAATTTGATTATGATTTTTATTGGAATTTTTGAAAACCTTTGAGTGATACAAATATTCAAAGATCCTTAAGTGGATTATTCTTGGAATAATTTCTTAAAATTATTTTCTCAAGAAAAATAATCTGGGAAAAATAAATACTAAGTTCAAAATAATATTTGAACTATACCAAGACTATCTTGCTACTCATCCTAAATCAAAAATATTCAAACTTAAATGAATTTGTACACCAAATTCAAATACACAAAAATCAACTAAAAATATGCAACATACTCTACAAAATATGAGGAATTTTTATGTAAGTTTTATTTGAAGTTTTGAAAAACATTTTATGGATGAAAAATTCAAGGATCCTTAAGTGGAAATGATTTGAAATTCTTTTTCAAAAACTATTTTCTTAAAAGAAAATAATATGGGAAAATAAAGTCTTAAAATTCAATTATATTGAACTATTTAAATTCAATCACTTTAAATTGATTCCTCATGAAAATTGTTGACTCACAAACACTCGAAAAAGTCTTAAAATTCACAACTTGGGAATTTTGGGGTGACGATGCATTTCATGATTATGCATAATAGCATGCTGCTAGATTTTTCAGTAGTCCTTATCAGGATTACTTTGCTAATTTCAGAACTCGGGGTTTTACCGCAAACCCTAGAATCCCGAAGAGTTGAACGGCCATTTCTATCACAGGCAAGTTCATTCTTGCATATCCTTATTGAACTATTTTATAAAAACTATTTTCAAAAACGTATTATTATCATTGCATTGAAAAAGAAAAACTATTTTCGAATGATGTGAATTGCTATATATATATTGTTTGGCTGGCAATGGAACCACGGATTGATGTTGTGGTGGAGGTTCCATTGTACGGAAAAGTATATACCTAGGATTAATTACCAATGTCACAGTGATCCTTCACCGTATTGAAGCGTTTACCATGAGATCTGCTATGGATGGTAAAAGTCAGCCGTATCTTCTCTCGTTCACATATCCTCGGCAGGCTATTACCTGGTTGTGTCCGTTGCGGCGGCCAACAGCGTGGAAGCGCGTGACCTACCCACCTGACGGGGTGACTGGAATAGAAGCTCGGGAGGGGTGGCAGGATAGCGGTCTTTGTTACCGGCCGCTCCACAAATGGGCGGATATGTGTTGTGCGGAGAGGGCGGTGATTGGCTTTGGACTCACACCTGGCCCCATACCATGGAAGTATGGACGGGCTAGCTACCTGGAAAGGCAACAAGGCTGGGTTTCTCTCATGGGTAAAGTTACGCAGCTCTGCAGAGTCAACAACAAGAAATTGTGGCTGTCACATCCTTGTTCCAGGAGGGAACTACAGAACGCTGCGGGAAAGGCATCCCAAGTGATGACTAAAGACCCGTCGAGACTGTGAGCATAGTTTTCTGAAAATAAAATGGACCCTTTCCTAAAAGCATTTTCCAAAACTTGCATTATGTCAATGACCGTTGGTCATGGCAGTAGCTAGTGCATAAAACACCTTATCGCCTATAATTTGAACTTGCTGAGTAACGCTCGTGTTGCTCACCCTTTCCCCGTTGACCCCCTGCTTAGATTTTTGGAGCCATCCAAGGAGATGATAGATATCCATGACGACGACGAGGAGGTCTTTAACAAGGAGTCAAGTCTACATGGTGGAGCTTGGAAGAGTCAACGGCTACATCGACAATGATGGAATGTCAACAATAGTGCAATGGCAAAAATGACGACCACATTGCCAATGGAGGAGACAACATCATTTTGGAAGAAGAAGTACAACCTGGATAAAGATATTAAGGATAGATTAGAATAGGGCTGTGACAACAACAGTAGTGGAATAGGAATTAGAGATAGAGCTGATATACAGCTTAGTGCTACGATTTGGATCTTTCTGTATTTCATTTGCAAGAGACTTGCTTCAATATAAAGGAGGGTCTCAAGATTTTGTATTGAATAGTGTTGTAATCCTATAGTGTTACCTTGGACCGGCTATGTTTCTGTTGTACTACTCTGAGGGATGTAATATTTGCGGAGAGGTCCTTCCGTGCGTGTTACATCAACGACTTGTACACTACAACATGCAGTGGTGTGCTGGGTCACCGCAGATGGTATCAGAATAAAACGACCTTAGGATTAAAACCCTTTTAGGAGACTTGTAGGTTGGTAAGACTATAGGAACCTATCTTATCTAAACCATATCTTTCTACAATTATGATGGTTATTCACTTGGGAATAATACTGTCATACTTGTATACACATTTTCTTACTCAACAAGAGTAAATCTTCTTATTTATTCTTTTATAGGAATAATACTTACGTATCTCATTCCTTTTCAACTTGGTATAACAAGTCTAAAATTATCTTCTACAAGCTAGTATACCCAATAGAATACATCCAAGTCAGTGTTACTTATATGGTATCATTGATAACACCATCCTATATGAGAAGACATATGATGAAGTAGAACCCTATCGTAAGTGTGTGAAGGATGAAGTCGGGAGGTGTTTGATGATAGTGAAGAATCATCTACAATCAACTAGGGAAAGTATGCCAATACCCTAATGATTCACTTCTAGAGGGAATCACTAGAGTATAGTATAGATTGTTAAGATATTATGAGATGGCATAAACAAGGAAGGAAGCTACAATACTACCTCCGATGTACAATCAACAACTACCTGAAGGATCCGAAGATGCCAGAGATATTTGCTCTAGCCAGATGAAGGACTTCAATTTACATGGAGTTTAGTTCTGGACGTAACCAAACCAGACCACAACTACTCTTTGAGTACTTTGTCTTAGCATTATCCCTTTGCAAATGGGCAGTTAGGGTAACTACTGAGTCAAAGAGTTGTTAGAATAGGACTATAAGGTGATATAAACCTATCTTGTAATGTATAGCATCTAAGCCTGGGTACCTTTGAGATGTTTTTACTCAAAGTACTATTTAATTTACGGGCTTATGTTGCATGTTTGCTATATAACTGCATTTGGATTTATTGGATCTTATTGGATTTTTGATTGACTAGGTTGGTGCATGAAGTTAGGATTTGATGTACAATGGCATGATTGTCACATTAAGTCTTTTCTTGATGTTACTGATCTAGAGGTAGATAGTATTTATGTGAGGGAGAGGCGTGTTCTCAGAAGTTTGAGACAACAATGAGTCAGCAAAGCAAGCTCATGAAGAGAAGGAAGTCCAGAAGACAGAAGTCAATAAAGCTACTGATGTGGCATGTGGAGAGTATCACATCGTATATTAGGATTTAGGTGATATACTTCACCAGTCCATGGAAGGGAGGAGGAACGAAGTAAGTTCACCAAAGATTGTCACCACCATTTGGACAAAGATCTATCAAGGAGGATGCTAGAAAAATCACTTGAAGAGATAGGTCCAAGAAGGAAAGTTATGAAGTTTTTGCATATTAAGGCATGAAGTTTATCCATGGAAGTCCAAAATCAAGAAGGAAGAAGGAAAATATGGAGGATACATATGAGGTTGTCATAACTTGGTGGAAGAAGTTATTGTTGGAGCAATAAAGAGGTATTGATACTAGTGAAATGTAGTTTAAGAATGAGTTTAGCAGAACTTAGGAGTCGAAGAGTATTACAAGAATGAAGACAAAGGTGTATGAAGACTGGAAGAACATGGATATTTCCAGTTCTAACAGAATAAAGGAAAAGTTGATCGTCTATTGAGAGGCATTACTAGAGATGGAAGCGGTAAAATTAACCGCCAAGTAAGAGTTCGTGATTGGAACTTGGATATATATACACATAAGGAAAATTTGTGTTGGATACACAAACAGATTACAAGAAGGAGTGGATGAGAAAGTCATCCGACAAATGATGATAAGTTAAAAAGGGATGACGGAAGTGAAGTAGTTGGATGGAAGCACGTTGATATTCAGAAATGACATATCAACCATGTCAAGAAGTGCAACTACAGAGTCGAATTTTCAAGAGAAGATTAGGACCATGAGAGAAGAGTTCGTTTTGTCATGAATTGTCGACAACCCAAGGAGGTGGACCAATTTGGATGAGGGTACCTCAAACATATCATGCTGAAGTACCAAAGTTAGAGTCCATATGTAGGAACGGTGGAGAAATATGCATTATCAAGAGGATAAACATCCGAGAGATAACCACTCAGATGGAGGACGCATCAAGGCAAGATTGCTAAGTTACACGGTCCATTGAGTCGAGACAATATGGAACCAGTCTGCATAATCCTACATAAAGGAGATGACACGTCAGCCAAGGTGTGTGATTCTTTTCTTGAGACCATCGGATGAGCCAACTGGAATTCTAGCCATAGTAGGAATCCAATTATCGGAGGATTACTTTGGTTGTTCACAATATGGTGGACATACCACGTATTCTTCGGGAAACTTGTTGGAAACCTCGTAATAGTCAGTATCTATTTCCGGAGGATGATACTGGGGAATTCACAACATGGTGGATATACCACGTGTTCTTCGCCGGACCATGAAGCAGAAATCGTGAAAGTTCAAGCGGAATGGCAGGTTATGAAGCTTCCCTAAATGGAAAAGATTGAATGGAATTGATTGAAGGAAGCTCGACTGACAGAAAGTCGGAGCGGAGGAAGTCTTAGGAAACTCCAAGGGGAAGAGTGAACAAGTATATTTGGATAGTATTTGGCAGAAGGGAATGTGAAGTTGGAAAGGAATACCCCGATTGAGACAGAATTGAATTAATGCTCAAGAAGGTCTTCAAAAGAGAGGAGTATTGCCCACAATCTTTATCAGATTCTGAAGTCAAAGAGTCAGTTGGTATATGAAGGTTGAATTGAGTCTTCAATATCATGAATTTCTCGAAAGAGATGAGTATTATCCGAAAATCGTTGAGATATTAATGAAGAAATGAAGTTGAAATCCTGAGAGAAAGGAACAGTAGGAATTTAGCAGTCATAAAAGTTATGACTAGCGGATCTAAAGAAGACTGATTAGAAAAGACTATTTTCAAGGATCAGAAAGTCTACTGTATCGGTACTAGGATACGAGGAGTTTGATATCGAAAGGATTGTTTCTCTTGATTACAAGTGATATGAGAATTACTGTAAGATAGAGTAATCAAGGTTGGATGGACTACCAGTGTCTAATCCATTCAGAGGAAACAAACCATGAAGGGAGAATTATGGTCTATATAGTCTGTAAAGGACAGTTACCTCAGAGGTTTTGAAGCAAGGGCGATGAGTTTACCACCAGAAACAAAGTTTTCCTAATATCTTGATTATAAGGAAAAGTACCATCAATTATATTAGAGGACTATAAGGTGGAAGATGAGGATCTTCGACAGAGGTTATAAAGCCCGGACAGTACAAGAAGTCTGAAATGGATGATTCAAGGGACATGAAAGAGTAGTGAGATCGCTGGAAATTATCGAACAACTCAAGAAAGTCGACAAATGGATAGTAAGGATCGTTGGAGGATAAACAAAAGGCTTTTGGACAAGGGATCACTTAAGTCTATATCCTCGCCACAAAGGAATTTGAGAGATGCAATATCTGCAAATATTCTTTCTTACCTTATTCTACGTGAGGGGAGTCGAAACTTCGGGACGAAGTTTAGTTTAACGGTGGGAGGATGTAATACCCCGTAGTTTAGAGAGTCGGAAGGGTAGAATTAGAATTTGTGCATTTGCATGACATGCATCTGAAAACACGGGAAATTTTGGCGCGTTAAATTAAACGATGCAAAGTGATCGATGTTTCTCTCGACACGATGAATTAGGGTTTAGATCATCTGGTGGAGTGCGATAAACTTCGACATGATCTTTTTAACAACTAAATTGAGACGAGAATATTTAGTCGAGGCAATCCAGAATTGGACATGACCTTTCCTAATTCTCGACATTTCTAGTCACAATTCAATAACATGACATGTTCATAGTTTAAACACTCATAGAAACAATAAATTCAAATCCCCATATCTAGGATCATCTCATTACATCATTCATCCAAACATCATCTCACAAGAATGAGTTTAACACCTCAATTCATCATCTTATCTCACACACTGAAATAACTCATTTTACATCCATTCCAAATACAATGTGATATTCAAATGTCCAAAGTCTATTTAAGTTACAACATATGGAATTTAAATACAAGATCAAAATGAAAGAATCAATATTACAAGTTTAATCGAATATGTACATATCTCATCCAAATACAAAGAAAGTTACAAAAGATTAAAAAGAAAAGCCTAGCTAAATCTTTATCTTCTTATTTTTCCAATCTTCATATTCAATTCATTTCCTGCAAAATAAACAAAGACAATAGGGAAGGGGGTTGTGATTTAAATGTTTGCCTTCACCACAAGGGTGAGGCAATTTAATATTGGAACTTAACTAATGAATATTAGGAACTTGTCCTAATATCCAAATATTGATTAGAGGGATGAATTTTGAATCAAAGGCAACAATGGATCATATTTTGGATCATCCTGAGGCAACTAGGCAACAAGGGACAAGAGGCAACAATAATCCAATTGAGAGAAGGGACAAAAGGCAACACTGATTCAATGAGGCATATTCATCTGATCCATATCTATTTAGCATAGGCAACATATTAATCCCTCTAATCTAGTCAAGCTCCTAAACAAGAAAGCCCACATTAAAAAATTCTCCAACGGTATTAATTACCAAGGAAGAAAATAGACAAATGCTAAAGCCCACAATCTGAAATTATTAAGCCACATGATCACCACCCATAACTTGGAAAGCCACCAATTTCTCACAAGCCCACAAAAGAGAATAAGCCCACAAGTCCATCTAGCAACAAAAGCCACTTGGCTTGCCCAAGAATAAATCCTACAAAGAGATAATACCAAGCTTGAATGGATAAGCTTGCCACATAGGAGAGTTATCCACAAGCAAAATATCTACCATAGCTTGAACCCCAAGTAATGCCTATACATGAGGACTTGACACCCAAGCACCTTATTCATCCTTGCAAAACATGAGTCATCTAGTTGTGTGGCAGCACCACAACAACTAGGCAGCACATATAAACACTACCACAGTCTTCTAGCCACTCCATTTGCTCACAAATTCAGTTCTAGCAAACAGCCAGATGTACTACAAGTTCTAGACAGCAGCCAAATCCTTTACAAACCGCACCATATGTTTCTTCCAGCAAGCAAATCACACCAGCCACTGTTCTAGCACCAAGAACAACCAAAAACCACAAGACAATCATGGAGATCACCTAAACCATCTACCACAAGCCACTAAACCCAAGAAGGAGGCCAGTAGCAGAAGAAGACAGTAGAACCACAAGAAGCAGTCCAGAAGAGATGGTTGAACCCTGGAGCAAGATCAGACTCTTCCGTAGCTTGATCTGCTCTACACCCAAGGTTGTTAAACATATGAGCTAGAGAGTGATTTAGCAGGTTCTGTAAATGACAGGACCATGCATGAGTGATTTTTAGCATCTGTTCTTAACAGAACCTTGCAAGCAAGGTAAGGTGCTATAGAAAAGTAATTAGCACAGCAGAGAACTTCTGTTTTGTGCTAGGAATAGGACAGAGTGAGACAGGAAGTGAAGTTGAGTGCAATATCATTTTGTTTGAGCATCTAAAGAAGCAAGGGGTTGATCTTAGTGTAGCATCTGTTTTTATTTTGCTTAATAAAGCATCACCCACATGACAGTGAACCAGCAGAGCTGGATTAGCTGTTCATATCAAAGCTGTGCATCTAGAGGAAGCACAGGAAAACATAAAAACATCTCTAATCGAGCAAGCTTGCTGTGTAACTCAACATGGAGGCATCACAGCAAACAAACATGATTAAATCATGCTATAAATAAACTAATCATCACTGCTAGTATTAATTCTAGCTCAGAAATAATTTTCCTTTCACACATATCACATCTGTGAGCAAGAAATGATCTCCACAATACTCCAGAGGCAGTGGGAAGATCTATACATGCATGATCTACACCATATACCTCTACTACATACACAGAGAGGAGAGCAGGGCAGCACATAAAAAAAATCGATCAAGAATACATTTCTAAATCATTCCAACTACCCTTCAACTAGATTTTCACTAGGAGGATAGAAAGAAGTGTTTCTCTCAGATTGGCATATAGTTGCTATGCTAAATCATCACAGAGATTAAAAGCCACACATTAGTATCTGTTCTTATCAAAATTTAGGCCTCAGCCTTTGCATCATCGGCTAGGCTAAGATATCAAGCATAAAATCTGTTCTTATCAAATTAATTAACCAAATCCTGTCCAGGAATATCTCTCCTAAATCATTTCAGCAACATTAGCATCACCAGATCATGCTTGGCATGGATCTGAGCACAGGGCACACTCCCAGGAGGCACCACAGAAGTAACTCATGATCAACAAACCAGCACATGGGCACAAAATCATCCAATAATACATCTTAACAAAATAGGCAGTGCATCATATTTAATCCTGCTATACCAGGGCATCAGATCATCCAAATATTCATGGGAAACATCCACACAACATCATCTGGATGATTAAATCATCTAGATTTCTTCCCTGAAATTAAATTGACAGAAACAACAAGTGACTAAACAGAATATTTCTTCAGCTAAACCACAGTCCGAGACCAACCAGAGACCATAAGCTCGATTTCACGCACAAGTTCATCACCTGGATGAACTGGAGCAGTACCACATCCCCTAGAACAGGGGAAAACCCTAAATTACACACGGTCTTAAGCAACAGATGCTCGAGCAGGGTATTAGGAAGAGGAGAAGCATCTAGAAGAAGCACCAGAGCGTCTAGAACTAGAAGCAGTGGAGAAGCACTTACCAAGCGGCCATTGCCGTAGCTCCGAGGCGACGAGGCAGTGCTCGTGCAACCTCTGGAGGGGGCAAACGGCAGTAGAGGACACGTAGAACAGCACCAGAGCACCGAGAGCAGCTCGGAGGCTTCCATGGCGCCGCACAGCATGGAATCGTGCGCCGTCACCGAAACACTAGCTGAGGGCCACTAGCTAGAGGGCAGTAGAGACGAATCGCGTGGATAGGAAGGAAGAGCAGAGAGAGGAGAGCGTTTTGCTCCACAGCACGGCGGAGGAGGTGGCCGGAGTTGGCTGGAGCAGCTCGGGAGAGCACGGCGGCAGCATATCGCCAGGGGAATCGCGAGAGAGAAGCACGGGGAGAGAGAGAGGATTAGGGTTTGACCAGACCGGCTCGGTCGGTAGCCTGGTCTGAACCAATTTGACTTGGTTCGACCAAGTCAGCAGAGGGGCATTTTAGTCATTTCACAATTTGAGTGTTAAGAAGTTAAAATAATTATTTCTCACTGAAATAAAGTCCTAAAAATACAATAAAAATATCCACACACATCAGAAAAATACAAGGAATTTGATTATGATTTTTATTGGAATTTTTGAAAACCTTTGAGTGATACAAATATTCAAAGATCCTTAAGTGGATTATTCTTGGAATAATTTCTTAAAATTATTTTCTCAAGAAAAATAATCTGGGAAAAATAAATACTAAGTTCAAAATAATATTTGAACTATACCAAGACTATCTTGCTACTCATCCTAAATCAAAAATATTCAAACTTAAATGAATTTGTACACCAAATTCAAATACACAAAAATCAACTAAAAATATGCAACATACTCTACAAAATATGAGGAATTTTTATGTAAGTTTTATTTGAAGTTTTGAAAAACATTTTATGGATGAAAAATTCAAGGATCCTTAAGTGGAAATGATTTGAAATTCTTTTTCAAAAACTATTTTCTTAAAAGAAAATAATATGGGAAAATAAAGTCTTAAAATTCAATTATATTGAACTATTTAAATTCAATCACTTTAAATTGATTCCTCATGAAAATTGTTGACTCACAAACACTCGAAAAAGTCTTAAAATTCACAACTTGGGAATTTTGGGGTGACGATGCATTTCATGATTATGCATAATAGCATGCTGCTAGATTTTTCAGTAGTCCTTATCAGGATTACTTTGCTAATTTCAGAACTCGGGGTTTTACCGCAAACCCTAGAATCCCGAAGAGTTGAACGGCCATTTCTATCACAGGCAAGTTCATTCTTGCATATCCTTATTGAACTATTTTATAAAAACTATTTTCAAAAACGTATTATTATCATTGCATTGAAAAAGAAAAACTATTTTCGAATGATGTGAATTGCTATATATATTGTTTGGCTGGCAATGGAACCACGGATTGATGTTGTGGTGGAGGTTCCATTGTACGGAAAAGTATATACCTAGGATTAATTACCAATGTCACAGTGATCCTTGCGCCGTATTGAAGCGTTTACCATGAGATCTGCTATGGACGGTAAAAGTCAGCCGTATCTTCTCTCGTTCACATATCCTCAGCAGGCTATTACCTGGTTGTGTCCGTTGCGGCGGCCAACAGCGTGGAAGCGCGTGACCTTCCCACCTGACGGGGTGACTGAAATAGAAGCTCGGGAGGGGTGGCGGGATAGCGGTCTTTGTTACCGGCCGCGCCACAAATGGGCGGATATGTGTTGTGCGGAGAGGGCGGTGATTGGCTTTGGACTCACACCTGGCCCCATACCATGGAAGTATGGACGGGCTAGCTACCCGGAAAGGCAACAAGGCTGGGTTTCTCTCATAGGTAAAGTTACGCAGCTCGGCAGAGTCAACAACAAGAAATTGTGGCTGTCACATCCTTGTTCCAGGAGGGAACTACAGAACGCTGCGGGAAAGGCATCCCAAGTGATGACTAAAGACCCGTGGAGACTGTGAGCATAGTTTTCTGAAAATAAAATGGACCCTTTCCTAAAAGCATTTTCCAAAACTTGCATTATGTCAATGACCGTTGGTCATGGCAGTAGCTAGTGCATAAAACACCTTATCGCCTATAATTTGAACTTGCTGAGTAACGCTCGTGTTGCTCACCCTTTCCCCGTTGACCCCCTGCTTAGATTTTTGGAGCCATCCAAGGAGATGATAGATATCCATGACGACGACGAGGAGGTCTTTAACAAGGAGTCAAGTCTACATGGTGGAGCTTGGAAGAGTCAACGGCTACATCGACAATGATGGAATGTCAACAATAGTGCAATGGCAAAAATGACGACCACATTGCCAATGGAGGAGACAACATCATTTTGGAAGAAGAAGTACAACCTGGATAAAGATATTCCGGATAGATTAGAATAGGGCTGTGACAACAGCAGTAGTGGAATAGGAATTAGAGATAGAGCTGATATACAGCTTAGTGCTACGATTTGGATCTTTCTGTATTTCATTTGCAAGAGGCTTGCTTCAATATAAAGGAGGGTCTCAAGATTTTGTATTGAATAGTGTTGTAATCCTATGGTGTTACCTTGGACCGGCTATGTTTCTGTTGTACTACTCTGAGGGATGTAATATTTGCGGAGAGGTCCTTCCGTGCGTGTTACATCAACGACTTGTACACTACAACATGCAGTGGTGTGCTGGGTCACCGCACTCGCGAACTACCCCAACTTGAACATGCACTAGTTTTATTTTGTAAGACTTTTCTTTATTGAAAACATCTCTATATCTTTATTGAAAAAGGTAAGAAGAATTTTATAACTTTTCATAAGCCTTGTATTTTCAGAAAACATCTCTAGCCTTTGTTTGAATTAGAAAAGAAGGCTTGGAGATCTTTTTCCCATAAATCGGTCTTTGTAAAAAGTCTCTTTTAAAATGTTTTTCCTGAAAGTAGATGTTTGTTGAAAATGGTAAGAAGTCGCTTTTAGAAACGTTTTCCCAGAAAATTCACCAGTTTGTTTATTTCTTCAAAACTCCTCCTTTTTCGACCATAACCCTTCATGGTCATTCATTCCCCAACAACCTCATGCCGGCCCGTTGGCATAGTTGCATAAAACATCCTCCACTTCATTTTCTTTGTAAATCTCAAATCTTTCCAAAACTTGCACATGGTCAGAGGACAGCCTTCCAACTGTCCATATCCGAGGACTCGGCTATTCGAATAGTTTTACCCTCTGCAGAGGTAGCACGCTTTCCCCACACCCATCGGGTAACTCATCGTGTCAGCCACGTCCCGCCATACAAGGTGTATGCGAAGTTGAGTCACCGACCATAGCCTGTCCTTTGCTCGTGCTAGTATAGGACCCTACCGCTACGAAATTTTCAACCTTTCCATCGACACTCAGTCCAGATTCCCTGTCGGGAAACCTAAGTGTGAGGACTCGTAGTTCTGCCCGGCGAGCGAACCCTTCAATCCTCCCACCAACGTGTTAGGACCCAGGTCAGGGGGTAGGTCACCAAACCATCCCCTCATGGAACGAGGCCATCCTCGTTGTTGAGCCATCTCATACTAATACGAGCAAATTATATGACTACGCCCTTGCCCATATGTGGGTAAATGTGGTCGCAGAGGTTATCGGCTGGTCGTCATAGTACAAAGACACAATGTGCATTTTTCATAAACACCACCATTCTCCAGTTCTCCACTTCAACACCGTCATCTCGGTATTCCATGTCAACACAAGTATTTTCAAAGGAGTTTTGAGTAAACAATATTTTTCCCATCCTATAGTTTGAAAAAGAATTTCCATCTAATATCTCCATATAGGGTGTCAAAATAATATACTTGTATTTTGGAAAAGGGTTTTCAAAATCATAGCTTTAGTGGCAAACACCACATAGATCACTTATGCTCTTTATAAGTAAAACATGTGAACCAAAATAGATGTATATAGATGCAAGCTCAGAGAATAGCTTGCCTGATTTCAGCATAATGTCCTTGGACTTCTTCTCACTGATCAAAGAAATAAACTCTGTTTCCTATTCAATAAATCCTCTCCAAATATCACTCCGGTAGCGTTTATCTCTAGCGTCATAAACATGAAAATAAAACAATACTCAATAAGCAACCAAACCACAAGATCATCGACACCCAAACTATCTTAGGCTAAGATGAACAACAAGCATCCTTATTTAAACGGGAAATACTTCAGACAAAAGTTAAGTCACCAATTAATCTTTGTAATTTAAATTATCTCACCAAGCTAAGGTGGATACACTAACGAGATATTTAAGCTAGTACTCAACTCAAAGACCATCAAGTTCATCAAGCCATGCAAACATATTACTCATACCAATATGTCTAACAAATACCACTAACAGTACTAACATATTATAACCTGCTAAACAATAATAACATGCAAGCAATAGTACCACAACAATCATTAACCAGCAAGGCCTACATATTAATCACACACAATAATCCAACATCAAAAATAAACAAGCTTAGCCACTTCCTAATTACTAGGGGAAAGTTATATAGGGACTAAATCCCTAACAAATACATGACTCACAAGTAGTTCTCCTAACATGCTAGGAAAATAAGGAAACATGTCACAACAATGGATTACCACCCTACACATGCTAGGAAACACATCTATAACAATAAAGTTATAACACAACAATTAATAAAGTCCTAATAAAAATAGGCAGAAAATGCCCAAACCTTATAATTAGCACCACAGTCAATCAGTGACTCCTAAATTCAAACCAAGCTAGGGACATGTTCTCCTACACATATAGATGACAAGCCAATTGGATTTACTCCAAAATTCATTTCACAAAAATCTACAAAAATCACCAAAGAGCCACTGGTGTGTTTTCAAGAATGAATAGAACTTTTGTTTTAGACTTCATTTGCATACAAGACCAACAGATCTGGAAAGGTGTCACTTCAGGCTTTCCATAGAATTTTAGTTTGCAAATTTTGGAGTTATAAAACTCTAGATATTTAATATTTAGTGAAAAAGGTACTTTTTACTAGATTTAATCTGGACAACAACTAAAAATATATTTTAGCAAGCAACCAGTTCTGCATGTTTAAGAAAACACATAGTAACCCAACAAAATTTGAATCACTCATTTATCTACCACAGATTTATCACAAATGAATTAAAGCTACACTGTAAAATTAAACAGGAAATAAAATAGATAATAGATCTACTGGAAAAAGGAGAGACGGGCCAGATCTGGCCCAGATCTGGCCGTGCGGCGCGGATCACGGCCCAACTAGCGGCCCAGTGCACGGAGCGAAGCGTTACGAGGCCTTCCTCTTCCTCGTCGACACGCAGGGACGAGCTCGGCGCTCCGGTGAGCAAGGCGAGGACGGCGACGGCGCTCCGGTGAACCTGAGAAGAAAGTGTGATGTCCAGGAGTGAGCTCGCAACGAGGGGATCCCAGGGAGGCAAGAATGGCGGGAAATGGTGGACGCAATCGCTCACGAGCTTGCTCGACGTTCGGCGGCCGGAGATGAACAAGACGGCGATGCCCCGCTCGATTCTCAGCTTCCCGCGACGATTCTTTGGACGAGGATGGAGAGGACGATGAGGCGGAGACGGCTGCACGCTTCGATCTGCTCGGGGAGGTTCCAATCGCCGGCGAGGCGTGCGTCAACGGCGAGCTCGACTCGGCCATGGTGGGGAAAAAGAGAGAGAGGAGGGACAGCAGGTGGGCGAGTGAGGCGTGAGGGGGCAGAGGAGCGGCTTCGGGGGATCTTATCTCCTCCGCAGCGGCGAGGAGAGGGGGGGGGGGGCCTGGGTGGCGAGCGCGTCGAGCAGACGACACGGTGGCGTGCGGCCACTGCTGCTACAGGAGGGCTATGGCGTTGAAGCTTTTGCAGAAAACCCCCTACACTTCTTTTTTTCCATTTACAATTTAGTCCTTTTCTGTTTTATTTTAAAACCAGTGAGTTTTCAGTGATTTAATTGAGGCACTTAAACATTTTCTAAAAATTTGAGAAAATTCATGTAGCCTCTCATATACATGTAGAAGCTCCACAAAAATTGGTTTTTGAAAATAAAATGTTTTGAACCACATTGGTTCATAGGGTTTGAATATATTATTTTTGGATAAAAACCAATTTGACAAATGGAAATACCTTTGTAATTGGAGATTAGATATTTTGGGGAGAGAGTAATATGATAATGAGATGGTTATCATCTCATTCCTGGATTTTATAAGATAAGATAATTGTTATAACAAAATAGAGAAATAGGTAGAGAGGGAAGTTAAATAAGATCATTTCTTTTAATCAAGATTTTATTTTGAGGGTATGAGTAATCATAGAGGTCTTGTTTTATTTTCAAGTCACATTCCACTTTGGTGACCAGTGGGTTTCCAACTTAACACTCAAGTATATTGGTGTAATTATTCACCCATGCAATCAATAAAACAAGATTTAACAATCAATTCAACCATAAGTCCAACAAGCAGACAATCACAACAAGATCAACATCACATCCAAGATCACACAAATCAAACCACAAAAATTAATCATACCACCATTTACATACTTAACAATACTACCTTAAAATGATCACACTTAATTATAACAAGATGTTGTTTAAAACTATCTCAACTCCACCTTTGTATTTTTGAAAGGGGTTTTGAGCAAGACAAAATATGTGGGGTAATATATTTCCCACTTGTGTTCTTTTTAAAATGAAGTGATAATCAAAGCTTATAAAATGGGAGTTGCAAAATATCAAGGTTAAAAGATAGATAGGAGATAGCATATAGATCTCCACATTTTTGGGAACACATAGTTTTGGAAATACTTTTACTTTCTCAAATAATGGGTATTAGTTTTGGTTGTTGCTAAACCAAGTATCATTGAAATGGAGTTGGCCAAAATAAGAATGGAAAAGATACATGGGATATTTTTCTTGTCCTGACATGATCACCAAAGTTAATAATATTTTTACCTTGGTTGAGTTCTTAGGTTTAATATTTACTAGTCAAACAACTTAAACAACAGGTCACACAAGGTTCAACACAGCAATGAGAAGGAAAACACAATCATCAGTAAAACATTTCAAAAAGTTTTTTTGTTGGTTCTGAATTTTGGTCTTGTAAAACTAAGTTTTTCTTAGTTCCAAAATTTGGGATGTCACATCAATAGAGTCACCAAAAGATGAAAAATTGGCAAGTAGTCACAACTACAAGAAGAGGTCTTGGAATCCACTAGAGTGATCTTTTCCACAAGAGGAGGTCTTGGTTCATCTCCACAAGGGGAGGCCTTGGATAATCTCCACAAGGGAAGGCTTTGATTCATCTCCCAAGAGTCAACACCATCATGGGGTGGAAAGGAGCAAAGCTCAACTCAAGTCTAATCTTAGTCTAACCCTAGATCTAAGGTAAGAGACTCCTATTTATAGTCTAGGATAAAGGGGTAGGTGAAGGGATAAGATACATGACTTATAAGTCAAGGCAGCACGCAGGCTGAGCGGGCAGGCCGGCCTGGCTGGGCTGGGGCCGGCCTTGGCAGCTGCGGAGGCCGGCGGCGTCGGGTTGGGGGCTGGCCTGGCCGGGCTGAGGCCGGCCTGAGGCCAGGCTGGAGGCCGGCCCTGGGCGAAGCGGAGGCCGGCTGCGTCTGGATGGTGGCCGGCCTAGGCCAGGCCGGGCTGGTGGCCGGGCTGCCAGGTATTTCCTTGTTCCTCATCTTCATCTTCCTCAACTCCTTGTCCATCTTGAGTAGCACTTCCTCGGAGGTCTTCCAGTCCATCATAGCTGAGCACACATAAGGTATCGGCATGAAGTAGCAAACCATTCAAGGGAGTGTCAAGATCATACATAGATAGGAGTGAATTCACCTTAGCATGGATGGCTTTGACTCTTAGTCTTGTCATTGGACTCTTTGTTGTAAGAGCCGTAGGTTGGGCTACATCATAGGGGTAGGATGTGTGCGCGTGCGTTCATAAGGGTGAGTGTATGCGCGCGTATGTGAGGGTATACTGTGTTTCGCAAAAAAGAAAATTTCAATTGAAGAGGCCATCCCGTCCATTCAATTAACGGACGCTCTTATCGATCATTCAAGTCCATTTACTTTGATGCTTTAATTTGGAGCTGTTAGCCATACAGTTCCTCCATAAATTCCCATTCATGGCCTCATTTTTTCTTGAACAGAACATTGATGGACTCATTCAAGTAGTGACATCGATTCGAAATCATCTAGCTGAACCGGTCAATCAAACCAAAGTTTATATTACTCCGTCCCAAAATACCTCGATGCGTGTTTGTCTAAGTACGGATCTATGTACACATTAAAACGTATTTAAACACACCCATATTTACACAAATTTGCGTCAAATATTTTCGACGGAGGGAGCACCAATTAACTCGTGCCAGAGTCACTTGATCGTTAGTCTCTCTTTTCTGCTATTGCTTCCCTTCCCCTCCACTTCGAACAAACAAGTTACAAGAATGCATGGCTTCTTCTGCTAAGAGCAAGTACAATAAGGTCCGGTCAGCAGGTTCTAAGGATTTAAATAATATATTTATACTTACATGAATGAGAGAAAATAAGAGAGAATAGAAGAGAGAATAGAAGCGGGCTCTCATGTAAGAGGCAGCTGCAGCACGTGCTCCTAGGCAACTTGTGAGAGTGAAATGTGAAAGTAGTACAAATTTATAGCCAACTATTAGAGCATCTCTAGCAGAGCCCGCAAAACGGGGAACCGCAAAACAGTTTTGAGGGTCGCGTTTTTCGTGTTTTTGCTCAATAAAGCGTGCCGCGAAGAACAGAGCCATCAAACGAAACTGCAAATTCGCGAATTTCAACATTTCAGATTTCGCGGGAACAAACGCAGTTCATCATATTGGATCCATCTTCGCTACAGATGGATGTTCTTCTCTAAATTTATACAAAATACAAACCCTAAAACATTAAACTAACTACAGATCGCCGCCCCAACCCTGGAAGGCAAAATTCGGCTCCTCACCGGAGCCACGGGCGCGGCGGCGACGCAGCGGCGGAGGAGCTTCACTCCTCGTTGGAGACGAGGTCGATGACGGGTGGCAGGCAGCTGATGATGAGGCTCTGCCGCAGGAGGACCTCGTCGAGCTCCTTGTCGCGCTTGACCTGGGCAGCGTGCTCCGCCGCCTCGTGCTTGGACCGCAGCAACATCGCCGCCAGCGTGCGGTCGAGCAGCTCATCGGGGATGAAATCCTCCGGCCCGAGCGTGGTGCCGAAGTGCGCGGGGTCATAGCCCTCCGGCGGAGGAGCAGCTGGCGCGGCGGAGCTGCTGGCGCCCGCGGAGGAGCTGCCCTCGCCGTGCAGGCGCTGCTGCTCGCGGCGACGGCGGACCATCTCCCGCTCCCACCGGAGCCGGTCAAACTCCTCGACCTCGCGGACGAGGAACGACTCCGGCACCGGCTCGAGCTTATACCGGCGGGCGGACCGCTTCCGTGCGCCGTCGCTGCGGACGACCAACGCCCGGTTCGCGTTGGAGTAGTCTCCGCCGAACTTGTCGTCGCCGGGGAGCGGCTCTGATTCCCTCTTCGGCGCCATGGGGGCTCGGCGTCACCGGATCTGTGGAAGGGGAGGCGGAATCGCTCGTCGGAGACGGTGGAGTGTGAGAGGAATCACTCGCCGGCGGCGGTGGGGAAAAGAGGGTTTGGACCTGCATCCGTGGTCGCAATCCAGATAAATAGGGGGTCGCAATCAAAACGTTTGCGGGCTGGCCCAAATTTGCAGGCGCTGCTCTGGCCCAAAAACGGCCCCTAACCCGTAAACTCGCCGGACTTTTGCGGGTTTGCGCGTTTTGCGGTCTTTGCTAGAGATGCTCTTATACTTGTTGACTATTATGTTGGCTATAGATGACATGCCACCATCTTATAGCCAACACCCGGCTATACTATTATACTCTAAGGCTGATCATAATGGGAATAATTTAGACTAGTAACATGCATAACTCTATCTCTTCTCTACTATATAATACGGCTTAAGGTGATGGTTGGTACGTTTTTTAAATTCCCGATTCTACCCCTGCATTGCTAGGCCGAACCGTTTTCGTGTGGCACGAAATTTCCTCTCGTCGGTTCCTTTCGGGCAGCCCACGAGCGCACGCCACCGGTTGCCTCCCCGGTCGACCCTCCTTCTACTTTGTGGTACGTCGTAGGTCGTCGCTTCCTCTCGATAATCAACCTGTGGTCCGATTCCGTCCCTTCTCTCTCCCTTCGAGCGGGGCGACCGACAGAAGACGGAGCGGCCGCCAGCAGGAAGCCCAGAGGAAACCACCCACCTGGCGATGGGGCTGCGCGTGGTGCAGCGGCAACGCCCGAACGATGCGCGTGCAAACGGCAGCGCCAGAAGAATGGACCTGGTTTGTGCGCGCGCAACACGACGGGAGGATGACTCTGTTGTGCCGAGGAAGCCAGCCAGCCTGTGCGCCGACGACCTAAATCTTTCCTGTCGCGCCAAGGTCCACTGCGCGCCACCCTTCAGAATAGCCACTTCACGGCATGGCCTGCCTCTGCCGGCAACAGGGTCCACGACGCCAACCCCCAAACTCCTTCCCCGCCGTCGCCATGGCTACCTCAGTATCGGTGACCAGTGTCGAGCAGACAAATTAATTTCAGGTATTTTGGTGCCCCGGTGCCTTCAGACTCGATGCACAACGAGCCAGGCTGATGCGTGCCCGCAAGTATCCGACGACAGTGTACACATCCACCAAGCCGCTGTTCTATAATCAGCCGCCCAAATCACTGAGCTTCTGCTCTGAATCTGGGTGCACGCACACCTCTACCGCTACCAGCCACACAATAGAGCTCTGAATCCATGAGCTTCTGCTCTGAATATGACTCTTTTGTTCAAAATATTCAGTTTGGTTTTTTTTGTTCCATATGCATTCCATGTACCTGAATCCATTCCGTAGTTTTCCAGCGCTTCCAGTTCAGGTTAGGAGTCGCACTGAAGAATTTAGTTACTTGGCCAGATGCTCTCTTTTCTTCATTTGATGATTCTGTCTTGAGAAAGAAAGTGCAATTGTTTTTCGTCATTTTCTCCATGAGTTGCATGTGAGCAGATTAGATTCTTAATAAAGCTGACACTAAAAATGCCTCCAGATGTATAAGTTGTAATCCTGGATCTGATTTCTGTGCCGTGTATGCGTAGCAACATGTAAAGGTACTTGATACCCTCATACTTAACTTTCAACTTGGGGCACTGGATATATGGACACATGTGTGTTATCAAGTATAAATGAAAATCGCTTAGTCATAGATAATGTAAATTAGTAATGATGAATTATTTAGGATAATTGCACTTGTTGGTTTGTGCTACCATTCTATAATCACTTTGTGTCATCAATGTTGGTTCTATTGAGCAACACATGGCTGGTGCATACATGTTTTTTTTAGCGACGAGGCCTGTCTGAAGTTTTGACCTCGCTAGAAAATTTGTATATTACAAAGATTGAGTTACATTTGCTTGTATGTTTGTTGCACTTAAATTCAGATATTACAACAATACAAGATCATCATTTTATGTCCATAGCAACGCCTTGTAAGTCCGCTACCATGGCAATGACAGGAACACAGCCTACACAAGGCAATGAGATGCTCGATCTCACGCCACACACCATACCCACCGTCGACAAGCGTGTCGTGATTAACGTTTAGGTGATGACTCTCAAGTGTGGTGGAACAGGTCGCCGAGGAGGAGGCGATACAGGGAGGAAGAACTAGAGCGACGCGTTTGATAGACAGCTCGACTTAATATTTATGTGCATTTTATGTTTACACATGAACAATGTTTTATTTAATACTCGTGGCAACGCCTGGGCATTTGGCTAGTGTTACTAGTCTATATTACTACCTCTACAATGGGGAGTAACTTATGTGTGGTGTCATACAAGTCTTCATTTATTAAATTGTACACTCATCTTATCTTGAAGGGTGTGATGTTACGGTAACTAGCTATGTTACCACAAACACTCCTCTCCTCATTAACCATGTGCCACATAAACAAATTTGTCTTAAGATACGTGATGTTACTAGCTAAGTTGACTAGTGTAATAACTTGGGCCTACCACTGCTTCGTCACCACCATCTCTCGAATCTATAAAATAGAAGCATGAATGCGAGCAATAAACACCCTGTTTATGTATTTAAGAAAACCAATTGACCTCCCTCTCTCCCAATGTCCATTTCCACTATAAATATCTGCTATCCAGCATTCTCACCTTTTGAGCTACAAATCTCACTCTAGGAGACAACTGTAATCCTTTCTCTCTAGTTTCTCTTAATCTAGAGCTAATGAGTTTCACGAATGGGGTATGTGTCAGGGCAGGGCAGGGCAACCTGGTGTGCATACCTGACCGACAGCGACCGCGAGTTAAGAAGGTGAGCCGACCCAACGCGTCGGGGGGGGGGGGGGGGGGGGGGGGTGGGACCGGACCTGAAGCTGAACCTGTCGCTGCCTGCGCGCGACAACTCGTCGGGGTCAGGGAGGATGGTGGCGGCACCAGCAGACGACGATTCCTCGCCGAGCTCGTGCGTGTCGTCCGAGAGCAAGCAGCACGGCGGAGGCTGCGGGGGGCTGCAGTGGTCAGACAGCCCGGAGGCGACGTCCATGGTGCTCGCGGCCTGCCCGCGCTGCTTCATCTATGCCATGCTCGCCGAGGCCGACCCGCGGTGCCCCAAGTGCCGCAGCCCAGTCATCCTCGACTTCCTGCACGGCGGCAACAGCAACGGCAAGGGCAACGACGATGATGGAAGCAACAACCACAACCGCCGTGGCAGGAGGAATAGGAGGGAGTGGAATGATGGATGCGAAGAAGAGCCGCGCGCGCGTGATAGGTTGCTTGCGCGTCGGTAAGCACAAGAAAAAAACTGAGAGCCCGCCTTGGTGATCACAAGAAGATCGACAAGTTCATCTCAATTACTAGTAGCGAGTCGTAGTATTAATTAATTTCCGTGCTTCTCCAGTCCAGTGTAACCATGGTGTGTCCACTTCTTCAGAAGTTGTGGGTGCATTGTTTTCACATACGGATACACCGGAGAAATACACCACATAATATCTTCTATGAAATAGCCAGTACGCCTTTGCTTTGTGTACTTTATGGTTCTCTTCCTTCTTATTCTTCGGTCGTCTTCTTATACCAATTAAAATTAAAATAATGATCGAAAACAGTGGACGGAGAAGAGGATGGCATCATGCCACAAAGCAACGTCTGCCTCAGTATTTTGAAAATTCAAAATCTACAATTTTAAATTTCCAAAAATTCTGAAAATAATTCTAGACGTAGTTAATAATGATTTCTATCAGCGTGCAAAAAATAAATGCGAAACATTGTGTATTTTAGTCTGTGTAAAAATGACAGTTTTATGGAGCTGGGTGGTGAACATTGACAGAAATCTCTCAAAATTGTCATGATTTGTCACTTTTCTGTAGTCCGGAATACAAACTATTTCAAGTTGAAAATTTGCAGAAGCATAGAACATGTCATTGTAAACATCTAGGATTTTTCACTAGAATATTTTGAAATTTTAAAATGGTGATTTCAGAAAAGACTACAATGTGACTTTTTCGTGACTTTGTTCCTTTTTATAAAACGTTTTGGTAAGTCAACTAAGGTTGCCAAAACGTCTTGTAAAATGGAACATAGGAAGTACCAACTAAAATCCCAACTCCGCACCCATCACTCCTGGCCTTAATGCTTAGTACGCCAGTGGATAGATAGATAAGCGTGACGAAAACCTGTTTCGACATAGATAGATACTGTCATCGATTTATTAGGTGAATTACACAAGCACATGCCTGATGCCTCAGATCAGATCACTGTGGCTGGAATTAAATAGGCCGAGCTCACGCGTGCAAGGACGTCAGAACTCAGAACACGCCATCTGGAGCCGAAAAGATGTTCTGTTTAAACAGGGGGCTCTCGCCAGTGCAAAGCGGAAACGCGGCGAGAGAATCACTACATAACATGATGCTATTCAACGCCTACGAAACAGGATGTGATTTGCCATCGTTGTATGCATTGCACGCAGAGTGTTTGCTCAACAACTGGCGAGCACGCCATTTATGATCACATAGACATGAGACATATAAGGGGCATGATCAGCGGAAAGTCTAAATGGAGCCTGAGCTCCATGTATCTCGTTTTTGCCAAAATTCAAAATCGCCACTTTTTGGTTTCTAAAAATCGCGGAAAAAATCTTAGATGTAGATAGTGTCTAGATCTTGCAAAAAATAACTCGAAATTCGTTGTATTCTGGCCTACAAAAAACAGACAAATCTGTCAAAATTTCAATTGTTTGAATCTGTTTACTGCTCACCACCCAGATCCACCAATTTGTCATTTTTGTCAAGCCCACAATTCAAAGCATTTTGAGTTGAAATTTTGCAAACTTGTAGATCTTATCAGTATATACCTCTGGGATTTTTTCCCCGATTTTTGGAAACGCAAAAATATAAATTTCGAATTTTTCAAAAAACGAGCTACATGGAGCTCGGGCTACAAAACGCCTCACCCCATGATCAGAGCATATATAACGGGACATCAGCCTTTCTCAACGTCTTCATAGACCTGCTAAATCTGAAATTAACCGTGTGCTCCTAGAAATCTGAGTAGAACCATCATCCAAAGGTTACACACTGGAATAAAACGTTGTTATCATTGCAACTGAAAAGGCACATGGGATGGCAAGTGCATGCTTAAATGCCCAATAATCTACGTATGACATGATTGAATCTCAAGGCGATGCATACCAGCAGCAACAACATACAGCATATTAAGGTACCCAGCACACATGTAATAAAATCTTACCACAAGTGTACGATGAAAACACCTCTTACTACGTACGTCTGTCCCAGTAACACCCATGGAGCACCAAGATTCCAAATATTAAGGGGAGCCAAAATGATATGCTAACAAGAAAGCACAAACCTTGTCAGCATCCTCAAAAATGCATTTGTGGGCAATATATGGCTGCAACTCAAGTATTCTTGTGGCACTCCCACCAGCCACTGCTGCTTCTGACATACTGATCAACAATACCGAATTCTTTGTTCTGCTCAACTCGTTTAGCATAGTTCTCCGTGGAAATTGGACCTTTTTTACACCGCCGGTAGTAAATAATTTCCCATGGCCACAGGCGCGCAGCACCAAAGTAATTCTCCACAGGTTGATTAGATAAAACTGTCTCACGTGCTTCCATTCCATAATGCTTTAGAGCCGAGACAACTTCATTAGTTGTTAGCTTCAAGGAAATGCACCTCCCATTTTTCACCAGATGCTCCTTGTTTGACCTCACTGATAAAGGGTGCCTAGGGTTGGTCATCTGACCTAGCAGTCCATGAGCAACAACATCAACACTATCATCAATCATGTCCTTATACACGTTGTTGGTCTCCACATGAACTGACACCTTAACATCCTTACCAGGTACAGGCTGATCTCGATTGCTTAGGGTATCCAACTTGGATAAAGTACTTGGAACCTCACAGTTCAAGTTTGAACCTTTGACTTCTTGCTTGCAATCATCGAAATATTTGAATTCAGATGCTGCTTTGAAATCCAAATTGCCCTCCAGAGGAGAATTCACCAGAACACCAATGTTTTTGTTCCCTGCAGCACGTGGAGAGTTGGATTGTGGTGAAACAGACACTGATAGTGATAGCGGACCATGCTGGCTGATATTTGATCTCGACCTCAATTTTATACATTCAGGCTGAATTGGCTGAGATGATTTAGAACTAGAATGTGCAGAATGAGATGGTGATTGTGCTCTTGAACGAAGACAAGGAGATCCAGATCTTGAGTATAAGGAAGTCCTGTCAGGAGAGAGAGATGGCTCATGAATCTTTTCAACTTGCTTCCATTATGAGCTTCCTTGGGGACTTGTGTCATATTTTCACTCTGAGGGGTATGTTTTCCATTCAATCTAGGCACATTACTCAACTTGGGCGCTCTCCCAATCCTATCAGAAAATGGTTTCCTGATATCTTGAACTCTCTGATGTGCTTGAGTCATTGGGTCGACATGAGATTCTAGTCGTCTCGTTGAGGAATACCTGAATTTTCTTAGCCTCAGCTCCCCTTTTTCTCTCAAGCTCAATCGATCACCCAGTGTTCTGAATTTACCAACTGTTTCTTCAGGGCAGTTACCTGCAATATGGCCAGCAGTACCATAACTGTAGCAGGTTGGAAGAAATCTTGATTTACCATGGTTCTGGTCAAAGCGCTCAGCAGGGTGATTCTGCCACTTCTTGGAAAACCGTCTATGATCTGCTTTAACAGTCTTTTCCTTCTTGTCCTGCTTGCAGTAGCCATGATAAGGTTCAAAACGGTCAAAATCATCCTCATCCTCACCGTGATTTCCTATTCCAGTCTCACCCCATCTATCATGTTCAATTGCATTTGCATCACTAGTACCTCCTTCATCCATCTTCATCTCAGTTGGATCTTCACCCATGCTTTCTCCAGCATCCTTTAAACCCTCAGATTTTTCATCAGAATTCTTTTCTACCACATCATGAGGGTTTTGGCTATTATCACGACTTGTATGGTGATTCTTCTCTTCTACTGCATCATCAGGGTTATTACTCATACCGTGACTTGTATAGAAATTCTTCCGATCTGCAGGATCACTGCACCTAAAACTGTCCGCACCATCTCTGGAAGCCCTTCCATTAGATGACCCAATCCATCTTGAACTCCTGGAACTGCGAGAAAGACTGGGCTGATGTTTTGACCAGTTAACAGTTATGCGTTTTCCACAAACAAATTTCCCATGCAGTTGCCGCAATGCTCGAGCTGCATCATCACTAGCACCAAACACTGCAAATCCATATCCGTCTTTCAACCTCACAGTGCAGCGTCCAAACTTCTGGAAAATTCGTTCAAGATATTGCTTCCTCACACACAAAGCCCTCCAATATGCAATGACATCTGCAATAAGAATTGCATGACTCCTTCAGAAACATACTGTGACAATTCAGTGAAAAGAGATGAATAAAGCAAGATCCAAGCATTACTAAATGCATAATGACTTTGCATGGTGATAAAGTATAAGAGTACAGCCTCAGCCTGGATGTATTCAAATATTTAACTCCACCAATGCTCACCTGTTTATATGTGTGATCAAACACTAATCAACATTTCCATGAGATTGCTCAAATCTAAGTTTATTTCTTGTACTAATTTTAAAAGATTTAGAATTGTCAACTAGATTTTTGTCAAACAATCTGAGCTATGGTGGACACTTCTACTTGCACAATCACCCTTTTATTGCGACCATTTCAATCATTAAAACTAACCACGACATCCAGGAATGAATGGCAGGAATAAGGTTCAGAAAAAGTACAACTAAGATCTAACAAGGCATATAGCATCAAGAACCATTTCATGTGCAAGCATAGCCCTTAAGAAGCTGCTTAGCAAAATTCTGAGAACACTGAAAAGACCCGAGATAGGCTCTAATGGGGGAGAAAAGAAAAGAAACAAGCTTGACACTGAATTCAAGATGATCTTCTATGTATTAATTTATATATGACTTTACAGCTCATGACATTCCTTGGTTGATTCTGACATAGCTTACAAAAGAGAAAGTGCGGGCTCATTTGCGTATGTACACAGATTAGATTGCTTGTTTAATCCATGTTTGAGGTTCTTTGAGTCAGGTTCAAGCGTGACATAACCTGATCTTTATCTCCCGAACAAGTCAAGCACTATTACTTCTGTTTCTGATTAGATTAACTGGATGATGTACTGCAGGAAATTCGCATTTGTTATGAAAACTTATTTTACTGTTTTCCTCGATGTCAACAGATATTTTATGCATAAGACAGTTGTAGCAGTAAGCACGATCTTAGAATAACAAGACCAATATGCAAATAGCCTTTCTATCAACAAAGACGAGTACAAGTGATGAGATGCATTTGATGTACTTGTAAAAAAAATGATACTACAGTTGTTCTCACATTTCCTTACAACATCCAGATAACTAAATATGTGACAGCAGTTCAACAAACAGCAACTGCAAAGCTGCCGCAAACATCAAACTATATGAATAATGAATGATTACTGTAAAAAAAGCTAGTATTTGAGTTTTTTACAGTAATCATTCATTATTCAAACTGAACCTCACATGCAACACCATTAACAAAATGAAACAGTAACATTGAAAGTACTTACAAGATCAAGACAGGTGCGTCTAAGTACTCAGTAAACCATCCTTACATTGATGATTCTATTTAAGAGGTCTAGAAACACTATCTATGTCCATGTATCACTTCAAATATCACCAAAGTTGATAACTTCATATTTAAATTACAGCTAGTGTCCCAACTCTGAACAAATCACTAGTAAATGACCACAATGCTGCAACAGTACAACTGACAGCAAACATATAAGACAAAAAACATTAAGTACAGCGCTACAAACTTCTCAATATGAGAGGTTAATATCTAACTCCAATGGCAACTGCTAGGAGATACGAAATCACAATTCAACACCTAAATGTGAGAAAAGGAAAGAACTTTACCTTGTTGTGAAAAAAGGATCCAGCGAATCCTTCAACCTGGTAAAAAATAATCTGGCCCAAGTTACGACTTGCTTCAGAAATCACTTCAGGGCCTCCAAAGCAGGTGACATACAGGGGATCTAGCACACCCGGCAGGAAAGACACACGGAATGTGCGCAAATGTAAGAAATCAAGATTTAATCAACCGAAATCGCATATATTTTCAATATAAATGCCCTCCAAGAAGGTTTCGCCACATTGGACGGTCGCCGAAATGGTGGAAAGCCCAGAATTGAAAATAAAACTAGGGTTCTACCTGTACCTACCTAGGGTTTAATCTAGCATTCGAAACGACCCAAGACGAAAAGTAAAACAATCTCACAGCTGGAACACAAACAGAACTGGAACCGCAGCGACATCGTCAAATCAGACCCCCAAAATCCAACAAAAATCGCACCTTGCGCCGCACCCGGATCAAGAAGAAGCAGGCAATCGATAACAAGTTCCCGAAAAGAAAAGAAAGGGAGAGCAGATGAGTGCGGGTGCAAACCTAGATCTTGGAAGCTCGAGCATGCGGTCCACTGCTTCCTGTGGATTGAGGTCGGAGATGAGAGGCGAGAGCTGATCGCGGTCTCCTCGAAGTCGCAGTCACCAGTTCTTCTTTCCCCTTTCCCCTGCTATAGTTGAGTCAGGCGATAAGAAAGGCGTCTCCGTCTCTCCCCGGTTCCCCGGCGCCGCCGTGGGTTCCCTCCCCCTTCTCCGTCCGCTCCGGCGGCGGAAGGGTGGGGGAACCCCGGATCTGCGCGTTCGGGGTGTAAATAGGGTGGGGTTGGGTGTGGCCGGCGGCGGCGCTTGTGTGGGAGCGGCGGCGGCGCGTTCGGCGTTTTGGTCTCCCCGGTCTGTGCTCCTTCTCGTCGTGGTGTTCTGCTGCGGCGACGGATCCGTGGGAGTTCCCCCGCGTGGTCGTCTTGGCGACGGCGGCGTCCGCGTGGAGTGGGGATCCCGTCCTTCGGCCCGGCTGTCGACGCTTCGCCGTTTCCTCCGTCGGCGGGGTGGGGCTTGTAAGGTATGCTGGAGGTTCGTTCTCAGCTTGGTTGTGAGCCCAGTGCAGGGGAAGTGGTGGAAGGGTGGCTGGTCTGGTGCGGGGCGGCCGTTCCTTCGGCGTCTTCTGCTGGATCGCGAAGTGGGAGTGCCTTTGCCGATGGTCGTTCATCGTCTCAAGTTCCGGCGTTCTTCGTCGGGCGGCTCTTGCGTTTTGAAGGCGTTGTGGTGCTCTCCCTCCCTGGTGCGGTGGAGGCTTGTCTTCTTCTTCTCCGGCGTCGCCGGCGGTGGTCGTAGACAGGTTGTGTGGTGGCTCAGCTTTGCTGCTGTTGCGCTGGTGCTGTGTTCCCAGCTGTATGTGTTTGCGTACGTATGCTGTATTGTACTTTCCTATCTATGAATATACGTTCGTTTTCTCAAAAAAAAAAAAAAAAAAAGAAGTCGCAGTCACCAGTCAGCCGAAGAGCCTACCCTCTGTAGGAAAATCCTTTTATTTTTAGGGGAGCAGATTGGGCTAGCCTGAGGTTTAGGGCTGGCAGAGCAATTAAGGCCTATACTCCTACTGGCGGCGGCCCGCAAATCATAACAGAGCGGGCCGAAATAAGATTTCATTACCGTTCGTCGGCTACTACACGTCTTCGCACTCTTGCCAAAGCATGGGTGCAAATAGAACAAGATCTAGCTGCCAAGGAGCTGGAAAAGGCTAAAGAGAAGGAGGCAGCGAAGCTGGCGGGAAAGGCACCCGAGGTCGGGTGTCCGGACCCGGCCACATCCAAGGGCAATGCTCCACTTAGCGATTCGATGACCCCGAAGAAGGCAGGTAGAAGAGGCAGGGCTAAATCAGTGGCGCCACAGGGGCGAAATGCAGAGGCAAGCAAGGAGGCGACAAAGCCTGGGGAGATGATGCCCGAGGGCGGGCATTATGAAACCAGGGCTGCTGCGACCGTGGTCTCCCACGGTACGCCCAAGCCAACAACGAGTTTTGCAGCTTCGCAGCCGGAGAAGGCAACTAGGAGACAGAGAGCTAAATCTGCGGTGCCGCAGGGGCGGCGCCCAGTGACCCGCCAAGCACGGGTCGAGGGAACCGAGTTTTAATGCGGATCCTCTTCTGGAATATTCGAGGGTTTGGGCGCAAGGGGCGCCGAACCTTGCTGAAAGAGTACTTGCGCAACCATCGCATTGATATCATCTGCCTGCAAGAAACAATAAAGCAAGACTTTACTGATCAGGAGCTGGAAACATTTGAGCTAGGCGACAAGTTCTTCTGGTGTTGGCTGCCGGCGGTTGGGCATTCGGGAGGCATGCTGATTGGCTTGCGTGACAGTATGTTTGAGGTTGAGAGTACTGACAGGGGTCAGTATTATCTCAGCGTGAACTGCCTTCACAGATTTCACAGCAGAACCATGACAATCCTTGGGATATACGGGCCAGCAAATCATAGTGACTCCCCAGCCTTCCTGGACGAGCTTTCGGGGAAGGTGTCATCCTGTCAACATCCCATTCTGATGGGGGGAGATTTTAATCTGATGAGATCGGCAGAGGATAAGAATAATGACAGAATAAACTGGCCAAGAGTGGAACTTTTCAATAACCACATTGCTGCTTGGGCGCTTAGAGAGCTTGATCGCTCGGGCGCTCGGTATACTTGGTCCAATAAGCAGCGTAACCCAGTTCGGTGTGTGCTGGATAGGGTATTCATCGCACCTGAGCTGGATGCTTTATTCCCTTTGGCGACGGTGACAACTGAGACGAGTCTGGGCTCGGACCACACTCCGCTTGTTTTTGACGGTGGTGAGGGCACCCCGGTTAAAAGCAATAGGTTCTTTTTCGAAGTGGGTTGGTTTGAGATTGAGGGGCTTAGCGAGATGGTTTGTGATCGCTGGTTAAGACTTATGGCCTCGGCTAGGGGCAGGGACATCACCGACTGGTGGCAACACATGAGTGGTGGCCTGCGGCAGTATCTGCGAGGCTGGAGCAAGAATATGGGTAAAGAGTCCATGGTGAATAAACTAAACCTTCTCAAGCAGATAGTGGATCTTGATGCCAAAGCTGATACCCTAGGCCTGGAGGAGGAAGAATGGGTCTTCCGATACCACCTAAAAGAGCAGCTTCTGCAAATCTACCGCATGGAGGAGGAGTATTGGTGGCAACGCGGCAGGGTGAAGTGGGCGTTGCATGGGGATGCAAACACCGCCTATTTCCATGCTGTTGCTAACGGTAGAAGGAGAAAATGCATTATCTCCAGATTGCAAACGCCGGAGGGCCCGATCAGTGACCCGCTGCAGGTTCAGGGTCATGTGTATGACTTCTACAGAGAGCTGTTAGGCTCACAGGCCCCTAGGCATTTAGGTTTGGCTGCCAATACGTGGACGGGGTGTCGGAGGAAGAAAACAATTTGCTCCAGCTGACCTTTACGGAAACTGAGCTGCATTCCATTGTCATGGAGATGAAATCCAACATCGCACCGGGCCCAGATGGGTTTCCTGTCTCGTTCTTCAAGAAGTTCTGGCCAATGTGCAAACTGGGAGTCCTTCACATCCTCAATGACTTCATTCTAGGGAGAATTGATGTCTCGAGACTTAACTTTGGAGTTATGTCTCTTATTCCCAAAGTCCAGGGCACAGACCACATTGGCCAGTTCCGACCAATTGCTCTAATCAACGTGGTGTTTAAAATCATCTCTAAAGCTTTTGCTTCGCGGCTTGATCCCGTTGCCCACAGAATTATCAGTCCTACCCAAACGGCGTTTATCAAAGGCAGATTCATCCTGGATGGTGCGCTTGCCTTGCTTGAAACGGTGCACGAGCTTCGGGTAAAAAAGCTAGGGGGCATTTTACTGAAGCTCGACTTTGAAAAGGCTTACGACCGAGTTAATTGGAAGTTTCTCATTGAGGTTCGCGGAGGAAAGGCTTTGCTGCTGGGTACCTTCATAGAATTGAGCAGCTGGTTGCTGGGGGTCAGACTGCTATCTCCATCAACGGCGAGATCGGCCCATATTTTAGAAACCGGCGAGGAGTGCGTCAAGGGGACCCTCTATCGCCGATTTTGTTTAACTTTGTGGTGGAAGACCTGTCTGCTACGCTCTCTGCGGCTTGTCGCCATGGCCACATCAAAGGGGTCGTGCCACACCTGTTCCCAGGGGGGCTATCTCACCTTCAATACGCGGATGATACTCTGATTCTGATCCAGAATTGCAACGCAGACATAGCTAACCTGAAATTCTTGCTGTTATGCTTTGAGAACATGTCAGGCTTAAAGATCGATTTCCACAAGAGTGAAGTTATTGTGCTGGACCAGAGCTTAGCTGAGCAACAGAGGGTGGCGATCATGCTAAATTGCAGATTGGGCTCCTTCCCCTTCATTTACCTGGGCCTCCCGATATCTGACCGTAAGTTAACGGTTGAGCAGTGGCAGTTCCTGGTTAACAAGCTGGCTGCCAAGGTTGAAGTTTGGATGGGCAGATTGTTGTCCTCGGGTGGGCGACTAATCTTGTCCAATGCTTGCTTGGATGCATTACCTACCTTTGCCATGGGGCTATTCCTGCTGCAAGACGGCATTCCTGTAAAGTTTGATGCGGTACGCGCCAGGTTCTATTGGGAGGGATCTGGCCCCAAACGCAAATACCACATGGTAAATTGGCCGGCAATGTGCCGTCCCAAAGAGTGTGGTGGGCTGGGGCTCTCTCACACTAAAAACATGAATAAGGCACTGATGCTGAAGTGGATTTGGAAGCTTTATCAAAACCCCATTTCAATATGGAGTTCAATTGCGAGGGCCAAGTATCCGGAAGCTGATGACATCTTTGCCAGCCAGTCTCTTGAGTGCTCTCAGTTTTGGCGCAGCCTCCACAAGATCAAGCACCTGTTTAAGTTGGGGGCAAAACACGTTGTGAAGAATGGCAGGAGAACTCGGTTCTGGACTGACTGGTGGACCAGCGAGGGCTCGCTGAAGGACAGATTCCCCCGCTTGTTCAATGTCTGTGACAACACGACGCTGACAGTGCATCAGGATTTTGACCCTGGAGAAGGAGGAGTGGGATTTCGGAGATCCCTTGACCTAGATACTTCCGGCCAGTGGGCTCAGTTGACAGCTGAGTTGGCAGATTTTTCGCTGTGCGAGGGGGCGGATGAAATAAGATTGGTGCTGGAGCCGTCTGGCAAATACTCGGTAGCGTCAATGTATAAGAAACTGTCCCAGGGGGCGACAGTGGCTTATTGCAAAGACCTCTGGGCGGCCAAGCTCCCCCTTAAGATAAAGATTTTCACATGGCAACTTGCGCTGGATCGACTACCCTCGGCTAAGCAGCTGGCTACTCGCCATGGCCCCTCCGACGGCAAGTGTGCTCTGTGTGGGGAGGTGAAAGATGCCTCCCACTTGTTTTTCGCATGTGCTTTTGCTAAGTTAGGTGGAGTGTTCTCCGGAGGCTGCTTGGGTGCAGCTGGTGCCCGGCGAATTTTCCTCAGTTCTTTGCTATCTCTCAATCCTTGCTAGGCCAGCAGCGTAGAGTCAGCTGGGTGCTGTTCTCGGTTCTGTGCTGGGTTTTGTGGACTACTCGCAACAAGCTTGCAATTGAAGCCAAGCTCCCTAATCACTCATCTGACCTAATATACAAATTTGCCATGTTTCTACAGATGTGGGCAAATCTCTCAAGAGGGCAAGACAAGGCACAACTCCTGGAGCTCGCAAGCGAGCTTAAACGTATATATGCGGAGGTCGCACCAAGAAGGATGGCGTCTTGAGGATCCTTTTATCCTTGCATTTCCTAGCTGCTTTCGGTCTGTTAGCGGGGAGACCGGCCCCTTTGTTATACTTCCTTGGTTTGTGGCGAAGCTGTAATGCCTCAGCAGTTGTATCTGGTGTGGTGAACTTGTCAGCTTTATTAACTTAAAGCTGGGCATTCTAATACGAACTGCCTTTTATCTAAAACTACACGTCTTCGGGAGCTCCAGGGTGGGGAAATACATGTATGCACACGGGGGCATCTGCCCCATTTTCAAAAACATTTTTCTACATGTCAAAAAATTTCGGAAAAAATGCGGGGTTACATATCCACATTCTATGTGTGCGCAAAAAATTCCGCGAAGAAATGACTTTTTATTTGGTCTGCGTAAAAAAGACAAAATCATGTCCCATAAAATGTTTTGTCTAGCACCGAAAATTTGTCTTTTTTGTAGAGACAAAATAAAAAGTTTTTTTTGCACAAAACTTTGTGACGCGCGCATATTTTGCAGAGATATGCACTTATAATTTTGTTTCAAAAATTTTGAACCTTTTAAATCATGCTTAAAATGCATTTTTCTAAAACCGAGGCAGATGCCCCTAGGTTCAGAAAGTGCACTCTCACTATATAAAATGGTTTCCCTTTTCAAAGGAAAAAACAGAGGCTGTTAGTCCGCCACGTGTGGCCATACGCGAAAGCAAGTAAAATTAAAATTGAACACGGCACCTGGCCGGTCACCCGTTTGCAGAAAGCCTCCCGCGGTCCCGTCCGCATGCAAAACCGAATCCCCCACGCGCGCCCACTCCCACGTGATATACGCCATGTACATCCGGCCGACCGTCAAACCCAGGAAGCCCCGGAGCGAAGCCACCCATGGTACGATCGTACGCACCCAAGAGCAGCCTCTAGGCATGTCAAGCCCCCCATGTACGAAGCAATTGTTGGATGGAGTACAAAAAAGAGCATGTACGAGAAAAGGGGAAAAAGGGTAGACGAACTATGTACATAGAAAATCAGTATGTGGAGAACTGTGTACAACTACAGTAGTACGACATACACAGAAATATAGTATGTCGATTAAATATTACGTATTTTGAATGGATACATTGGTCATTGCGTGTATTCGTCGTTGCGCGCATTCGTCGTTCAGTGTGTTATGGCTCGGCTTCGGCTCGATAAATTTTAATAATATCATGAAAGCAGTACATTGGTCGCTTGAGCGTATTCGTCGTTGCGCGCATTGGTCGTTCCGTGTGCTACGGCTCGGCTTCGCCTCGGCGGCTCTGCTTCACAGAGTTCTAAACGCCTACGGCGTACAACTACACAGACACAGGTTGTACAACTATACAGACACAGTTTGTATAACTACATAGTAACAGGTTGTACAACTAACATGTTGTACAACTATAAATACACAGATTGTACAACTACATAAAAACAGGTTGTATGACTAACAGATTATACAATTACACAGACACAGGTTGTACAACTACATAGAAATATGTTGTACAACTAACAGGTTGTACAAACTATACAGAACACGAAGTACAAAAGTACACAGAACAGGAAGTACAAAGTAAACATAAGTGAAAGTACATAATAGGCAGAACGAGATGTACAAATTATACATAACCGGAAGTATAAAAAAAAGTTCGTAGAAACCTATCAATATAGGATCTAGTTTTGAAGATCTCGACGCGAGGAGCTCAAAAGTGAAAACGGTTCGTAATTTGGACGATTGGTTCTCAAAGATATTTCGTTTTGAAGGTTTGGTTTTGAAAAATAAATGGCAAAAACTGCTCTCCCACCTTCGGTGTCCCTTTCTATCTCCTTCTCCTCACTTTCAATCTGGTTGTGACACTTGGCGAACATGCATACAACTGTTGGTACCGCACGAAGGAGAAGGAGACACTTGTCAGCACGAGATGGTCCGTTAGGTTCCCTTCGCAAAGGGAACCGTTTTTCTAGTGATCGCTTTTAGCAGCAAAACAAACCGCTCGCCGCGTATTCCGTTTGTGGGCTTTGTCCATATAAGTTTGACGACGTTCAGCTTTATTCCGGTGGAAGAATGCACTGCTAGCTTGAGCGGGTAACAACACGTGAAAATATTAAGAAAAAACACTTTATCAACACATTATTGTTTTGCCACCTGATTTTTTAATTACAGCTCATTATGTAATCAGAGAGTCGGGGATCGTTCCCCAAGACACACACGTATATCTAGTTGTAATAACTTTGCATAGGTGTCAGCCTCAAGGCAGCTAGATAGTTCTTGTCGCAATAGTGAAACATTGGGTACAACACCTAGTCAAGATAAGTCAACCTGGCAAGTGGGCCAGCCTACTTGCCCATGGTGACTCGCCAAGATCAGCAATGACACCGGAAATGGCTAATGACCAAGACCCGGGTAGCCCTCCGAGATTGCTACCCGGATACCAAGATCAAGACCCGGAATGACGCGAGCCCGGAGGCCGACTAGACTTATCCCTTGCCCAGGCATGGGATGGGTGCTCCCTCCGTAAATTGAGAGGATCGGCTCGCTGGCGTCAGCAGAAGAAAAGATCAAGGAACGGCGCCAAGAAAGAGGGAAGCGGCACTAGCACAGAAACGTAAATTAGAGCCGGCCCCAGGGAGTCATCTCAGCCGGTTAAACTGTCCGTCTCTGCGCGGGGGTCTCTAATGTATGCTCCATTAGAGCCGGTTCACTGGGACCGGCTGTAATGAGCTCGTCCCTCAGACGGCCGGGAGAATCAGCTGTCTCCAATATAGAGACGGCCAACAGAAACACCCGTCGGTGATCGTGACTAATCAGCGACGTATATAATGGCTGGCCGTCGCATGGTACCCGTGGGGTTTGACAAAGCCATCCGGACATAATATACGTTGCCTCCGGGTATAAATCCGGGGGGGGGGGGGGGGTCCACCTTTGTGAAGCTAAACAGAATAATTAACAGATCGTCACCACCAGGGAATCAGCCCCTGTTCCATTAACAGAAGCAATGAGCTTATAACATGTCTCCAACCGCAATTTGTGCCAATTAACAAAGTAGCTAGCCCGCTAATTAGATTAAGTGTTCACCATACCCCCTACCTTAACAAGACAGAATTAGTTCTATATGAGCTGGAACTCAATAATGACATCCAAGATGAGGTCATTGGTCTTTCTAAGAATGATCATAACAGGTTGATCAATCACAAAATTCTTGCCTTTCATGAAGTTCTCCCACCCCAACTTGCAAGACTTATCCCTTGCCCAGGCATGGGATTTGCAGGGGCCACGAGGCTACGGGGAGGCGGCGAATCTAAGGATTTACAGCTGCGGCGATGGAGTGGACGAGGGCGGCGAAACTACAAAACTGCAGCGGCGGCTAGGGATTGGAGGCAGGCGCGAGGGTGCGGATTTGCAGCAGCGCGGCGAGGGATTGGAGAGAGGCGGCGATGGAGTGGACGAGGGCGGCGAAACAACAGAACTGCAGCAGCGGCGAGACTACGGATTTTGGACGGCGGTGAGGCTACGGATTTGCGGCGGCGGCGAGGGATTGGAGGGAAGCGGCGAGAGGCTAGAGATTTGCAGGGGCGCCGAATGGGGACAAGTGGGGCGGCGAATGGGGAAAACCACTCAGTACTCAAATTTGGACCCAAAATTTTGACTTTGCCGCCAAACACTCATAACTCGGGATATCCGATTATATTCACGCACTCCGGACATAATGTTGTATAGAAATAATTCATAAAAAATCAAACATATTGGAAACAAAGTATATAACAGTGTGTACCTGTTTGTTAGTGATAAATAAAACTCTGGGGAAAAAGTGCATATATTAAAGAGAATATATCGTGAAGTAGAAACTTGGGTGAGATTACATAAAAAGGATATGGTGTTCATGCGTGGTTGTACTTGTCACGATGCAATTTCATTGCAATTAAAGGAATTTCAAAAATTGAAGAGAATAAATTGTGCTGTACAAATATTTGTGATAAGTTCCATTATATAAATCAATCTGAAAAAATTAACAACTTTTATTGAAGATATATCGTCTTAGTACAAACTCGGACCGTGCCCGGACCATCCGGATAATTAAATGTATCGAACTGTTAAATGTTAATGCAGGAAGTTTAATATGAAAAATTTAACAACATAATTTTGATACGTATATATATAGACTCATTGAATACGGAAAATATGTAGCCATATTTGTCTCGCGAACTGTTTTTGCCAAATTTGAAAATATGCAGAGCGTACCCGGAGCCTCCGGGTTACTGAATTTTGATGTCAGACACAATACGTGTGTTCCCATAGCGGCAGACCAGCGTAGCAGTTGCGTACCACGACGCGGCTCATGGGCCCATCCGTTGATCGGAAATGACCACTCGTGTCGTAAATGCAGGAGGCAAGGAGGCGGCGTGGCATTGCACGGGCGGCGGCGAGGCATGCAGCGGTTCCTTCTTTGCCACTATTTCTTCTCAACTTTCACGCCCCGTTGCGGTTTCCAGCGCATTCCATTTCCGCCGCCCTTTCCTCTATCTTTTCTCACTGTTCACCGTCCCCTTCCTCTCGATCACCGCCATGGCCGACACCTTCTTCACGCAAGTGGAGACGTTCTCTATCCACGATGGGCAGAGCATCGATGTGGTGTACACCAATGATCTCGCGGAGGTCGCGAGGAACCTAGACATGTTCGAGCGTATGCTTGAAGGCAGGGATCCGGAGGACAGGTTCATGGGGCTAGACCTCGAGTACACGTCGGAAGGTCCAAACTACGAGTTTGCACAGTTGGTCGCCGTCGTTCAACTCTGCTTGGATAAGAAAGTACTGGTACTCCAGTACTCTAGGTATGTAAAAAACCCCGATCTAGTAATCTCTGTTTGACCAACCTCCTCTGATTAGATTAATTAGATTTAACCCGATCTAGTAGATTAGAATAATTAGATTTAACCCGATCTAGTAATATATTCGACCAAACCTCCTCTGTTTTCCTCTGTTTCCTCTGATTTTCTTTAATTTCTGAGGGCATTATATTTACGTATACCACTGTTTTGATTATACTAGATTAATTTGGTTTGACCAATCAGAGTAGAAACTGCTTACGAAGATCTGTTGTTAATTACTTTATTTTGGATTAGACTAGATTAATTTGTTTTGGATTAAATAGCATATGAAGATCTCTTGTTAATTACTTAGTATTTAACTTCTTCACATAGACAAAACTACAGTTGTGGCTTGGAAGCCCTAGATAAATGCCCTCAGGCGTTGTCTGATTTCCTTCGTTCGAAAGGAATTTTATTCGCTTCCGTCGACATAAGGCGTGACAGAGACGTCATGCTCACTACCTGGTCGGGCTTCTTTATTCCACCACAGTTTCATGTGAATATTCAAAACCTTTTCTCGATGGACGGAGTTGTGAGGTCTGGCATGACTGCCCTGGCAAACGTATTGATCTCCAACTTCTACCTGCGCATGAAGGACGACTTCCCAAAGGAACGACATGAATTCTGGGAGGACTCCCCACTTGAGGAAATCAACCTGAGATATGCAGCTGTGGATGGCTATGTCTCCTTCGAGCTGTACCGCCAGCTCAAGATCATCGAGAGGGCCGAGCGCACCTCGTCCCAATTGCACCACCGCCACCAGCACCACAGCCCCCTATAGCAACGTACTGTCCCAGTTTCTTAGAGAAAGAAAGCTCGAGGGGCGCCTGATGGCCCTTGACGTAGTTACCTGCGTCAAAAGAATATGGGTTAGGTTGAGACTCCAAGTGCAGAGTGTATAGTATAGGAAAGACGGTTTTTCCCACGAGGGGTGACTCGAGGGTTTAATATCGAACTCTCGGGGAATCAGTAGTGAAAGATTAATCTTCTTATCCTTCTCTTGAAATCTACAAAACAAAGTAAATTGTTTTGTGCCCTCAACCTCACCTAATGGTTGTCAAGCACAAGGTGTGAGAATGATATGAAAAGATAATAAATGCAAAACTGTAAATAAATATGCAATGATGATAAATAAATATGCAAGGATGGTGTAAATAATGATGGATGATATTTTTGGGTTTTGTATTGTGAATGCAGGATGTAAAAGTGTTTTTGTATTTTCGGATTTTTAAATGGCAGAAAATGTAAAGTGGATAAAAGTTGTTGGAAAGTTGTTTCTTATGATTAAAAATGACCGGGGTTCATGGTTTCACAAATGCACTCTCTCTTTAATAAAGTGGTAGACAATGGAACACTAGAATTGACATATGAGATTGCAACAAAAAGGTTTCATGACAAGTTACTAATTATATGGGCATCACGTCCTAGCATAGAGATATTTTGTTTATTAATCTCTCTTATACTCCACCAAGATGCGAACTAAATCATAACACCTTAGTAATTAAGATAAATCAGAGTATACCTTTAAGTTCTATGACATGAAGTTAAAATAAGAACATGCTAGATCTAGTCATGGAGTAGTGGCAATGGTCACACCCACATCTCCGGTAGCAAGGTATTTTTCTTTATCCCTAGTGAGGCAACAAAGTAAGTAAAAACCCAAGTGGATCGCGGAACTTTCTCTCACGTTCACTGATGGCGTGAATCACACGCTCGTTGGGAGACCCCAAGAGGAAGGTATGATGCAGTTCAGCAGCAAGTTTTCCCTCAGAAAGAAACCAAGGTTATCGAACCAGTAGGAGCAGCAACTCTTCAGAAGGTTGTTGGTGGCGCCGTTACTCGATCACCAACGCGGAACTGCACACAACACAATCAAACTACTTTGCCCCAACGAAACAGTGAGGTTGTCAATCTCACCTTGCTGAAAACAAAGGATTAAACGTATGGTGTGGAAAATGAGTATTAAATTGCAGAGAATGAAAAAGGAACAGTTTGCAGTTTGTGGTTGTTTAATCAGTGTAAAAGAATGGACCGGGGTCCACAGTTCACTAGTGGTGTCTCTCCATAAAAGATAACTAACATGTTGGGTGAACAAATTACAGCTGGGCAATTGACAATAGTGAGCGCATGACAATGCATATACATGACATGTTGACTACTATGATATTTAATTGGGCATTACGACATAATACATAGACCGTTATCCAACAGCATCTATGACTAATAATCCACCGCCGGGTTGTCATCCGAGTCCCCCGTTGGTATTAAGTTGCAAGCAACGGATAATTGCATTAAGTAAAGTGCGTAATGTAAACAAACACATATGCCCGTGGACATAGCATCGTTAGGTTATCCCTAGTGGCAACAGCACATCCACAACCTTAGAACTTTCTGTCACTGTCCCAGGTTAAACGGAGGCATGAACCCACTATCTAGCATAAATACTCTCTCTTGGAGTTACAAGCATCTACTTGGCCAAAGCATCTACGAGTAACGGAAAGCATGCAAGATCTTAAATAACATATAAGATAGATTGATAATCAACTTGACATATATTCAATATTCATCGGATCCCAGCAAACACAACATGTAGCATTACAATAATATGATCTTGATCATGTAGGGCAGCTCACAAGATCTAAACATGATGGCACAAAGTGGAGAGACAACCATCTAGCTACTGCTATGGACCCGTAGTCCAAGGATGAACTACTCACGCATCACTCCGGAGGCAGGCATGGCGATGTAGAAGCCTCCGGTGACGATTCCCCTCTCCGGCAGGGTGCCGGGAAGAGGTTCTGAACCCTCCCGAGCTAGGGTTGACGGCGGCGGCGTCTCTGGAACTTTTCGTGGATATTTGCTCAGGCTTAGGGTTTTCGCGTCGGGGGGAATAAGTAGGCGAAAGGGCGGCGGCTGGAGACCCCCGAGGGGCCCACACCACCCTAGGGCGCGGCAGAGGGGGGCCCGCGCCCTAGGTGCGTGTGGGGCCCCTGGCTCTCCTCTGTGCTCCTTCGCTCCGTCAGGCTGTTCTGGAAAAATAGGGACCCCCGTGTAGTTTCGTCCAATTCCGAGAATATTTCCAGACTAGCTTTTCTGGAATACAAAAACAGCAGAAAACAGGAACTGGCACTTCGGCATCTTGTTAATAGGTTAGTCCCAAAAAATGTATAAAAGTGATATAAAGTAGATGCAAAACATGTAGCAATTGGTATAAAACAAGCATGGAACATCAAAAATTATAGATACGTTTGAGACGTATCAGCATCCCCAAGCTTAGTTCCTACTCGTCCTCGAGTAGGTAAACGATAAAAACAAAATAATTTTTGAGGTGACATGCTACATCATAATCTTGATCATATAATATTGCAAGGCACATGTAAATGAATGAAGTGATCCAAGTCAATGGTCTATAATTTGCTACCAAATAGATAATGAGTAAACAATGAATCACACAAGCTAAACGTTTTCATGAATAGTACTTTCGAGACAAGCATCAAACAGTTTTGCATAAGTGTTAACTCATAAAGCAATAGTTTCTAAAAAAGGTATTTAATCAACACAAAGGAAGAATTAGTTTCAGCATTTGCTTCAACTTTCAACATATTTATCTCATGGATATTGTCAACACAAAGTAGTATAACAAGTCCAATACATTGCATATAACGCATGTTGTAACAAAGTTGACACTAGTGTTTGCTTGTGGAAGACAGAAAGAATAGGAAAACTGACTCAACATAAAAGTAAAAGAAAGGCCCTTCGCAGAGGGAAGCAGGGATTAAATCATGTGCTAGAGCTTTTAGGTTTTTGAAAGCATATAGAGATTGCATAAAATATTTGATACTCCTCCCAACCTTGCTAACACAAGCCATGGCTAACCGAATCCTCGGGTGCCTTCCATCAATCACATACCATGGAGGAGTATCTATTTTTGAGAGGTGTTTGTTAATTGTCAACGAATGGTAGCGGGTGAGAACAGTATTCTACCTGTCAACGGACTTTTAAGAGCGGCTCCCATGAAGGACGTTATTTCTACCAGCAAGGCAGATCATCCCTCTTTCTCTTTGGTTTACACACATTCAGGTATTTCACTGTTTGTCATTGCTTACTGATGAATCAGGGCAAAAGTGTGAAGAGAATTAATTGGTTAAAGTTGTAATTAATTGGGACTGGGCACCCCGTTGCCAGCTCTTTTTGCAAGTTATTGGATAAGCGGATGTATATGCCACTAGTCCAGGTGTAAAAGTCCATTCACAAATAGAATAAAGAATAACCACACTAATTCCTCATGAGCTAGTAAACATTGACACAAAAAGGGAATAATAACATTTTGAATAATTTAAAGGTAGCACATGAAAAATTTACTTGGAGTGGCAAGGAAATACCACATATAGGTAGTTATGGTGGACACAAATGGCATGGATTTTGGCTCAAGGATTTGGATGCACGAGAAGCATTCCCTCTCAGTACAGAGTTTAGGCTAGCAAGGTTATGTAAGCAAACAAGAATATCAACCCGTACACCAAGTTTTATATGACAAACATATTGCAAACGTTATAAGACTTCATACCGTCTTCCTTGTTAACCAAACCCTGTTATTAGAAAATATCTAGACCTTAGAGATACCACCGATGCAAACCAAATTTTCAACAAGCTTTACGGTAGTTCTTCACTAATAGGCTTAACTCATGTGATGCACAATTTAATCATGATCTACTTGTTAACTCAAAACAATTGACAAGCATCAAGTTATCCATTAGTGATCTACAAGATTAAGCAAGTTTTTCCTTATACCAATTACCACATGCAACATTTTCTGAACCAACCAAACACCAATCAATTTATTTCATCAACTCTCCAAACAAATATAAGTGAAGCAAGAGAGTACTTTCTACAAAAGAAAGCTAATAGCTCTGACAAGAGATACATGAAAACAAGAGCTAAAAGCTGAACAGCGCTAGATATGAATACTCAACAAATATAAGTGAAGAATAGGAGTATTCTCATGAAAAAGCGGAGCGTGTCTCTCTCCCAATCAAGAATGCTAGGGTCCAGTCAAGCTTTATTGAAAATAAAAGCACACAGACGCTCCAAGAAAAGCACATATGATGTGAAAGAATTAAAATATAGTTTCACTAGAGATGACCTGATAATTTTGACGATGAAGAAGGGGATGCCTTGGGCATCCCCAAGCTTAGACGCTTGAGTCTTCTTGAAATATGCTGGGGAGATCCATGGGAGCCTCCCCAAGCTTAAGCTCTTCACTCTTCTTGATCCTATTATATCATCCTTCTCTCTTGACCCTTGAAAACTTCCGTCACACCAAACTCAAAGTAGATCTCATTAGAGGGTTAGTGCATAATCAAAAATTCACATGTTCTATAAAGACGCAATATGATTTGTTACTTTAAACATTAGCTACAGCCACTGATGTTATGTGAAGCTCTTCCACCCAAAAAAGAATTTCACTCAACACTAGTAAAAGAGAGAATGCAAAATAAAAAGGCATAATCTGTCTAAAACAGAACAGTCCGCAAAGACGAATTTTTTCGAGGCACTTACGACGCTCAGATCGAGAAACTCTGAACTAATGAAAGTTTCAGACATTCATAAAGATTACGCACAAAAATTTCAGATTTAATTAACAATCTGGTGATTTTAGGAATTTCGTACAGTGAACAGCAAAAATCTGTTTCTGCGCAGCAATCAAAATTAAGCATCATCTTAACATTAGAGGCTACTCTTGGCACAACAATGCGAGAAAATAAAGATACAAAGGAGTTGCTACAGAAGTAAACATCCTCCTTGACTCAATAAAAGAAAAATTGCAGAAAAAAAATAATGGGTTGCCTCCCATAAGCGCTTTTCTTTAACGCCTTTTAGCTAGGCACAAAGCATGCATCAAGTATTACCAAAGACATTGAAATCTCCCAACCTTTCGGTGGGATCGTCCTTCTTAATTGGAAAGAAGAACCTTCGATTAATAGGGTATTGAATTTCATAAACCCATACTTTGCATTAATAAATACTCCATTGTTCTTTAAAAAGGGCCTTCCAAGGACAATATTACCAGGAGATTTTGCAAGAATCATAAAATTAACAGGGACAGTCTTATTCTGAATAGTAACCTTAACATCGTTAATAATCCCTATACTTTTTATGATTGTTCCATCCGCATGAAAATGAAAAACAGGGTAACTAACCATATTATCATATTTTAATAAATCATAAACCATTTTTGGCATGATGGACATTGTAGAACCAAGATCACAGTAGGCACGGAACTTTTCATTACCAATATTAATCTCAATGAATGGTTCCCAATCATTTTTTAACTCAACTAAAGGTTGTTCTTTAAGATTATGGCTCAGAGTTAAATCATCAATTGACTTTTCTATTTTATCTAGCTTAGCGAATATCCCAGTTTCATCCACCATTGGAAAAATTGCCAAACCACTCAAAATATTATGAGCTTTCATTGAATCAATCTCAGAAAAGGTTTCCCCTACCATGGTATCTAGAGCAAGTTGATAGACAGAAAATAAACCATGGTAGAAATTTTTTATAAGAACTCTCAAATCCATCTTAGGTTGCACCTTCTTGTGCAATTCCAAAATTCTCGCCCAGGCATTCCTAAAGGATTCCCCACCTTTCTGCCTAAAAGTAATAATTTCTCCCACAGGTGGCACTACGGAAAAGGAGCAGAGCTAGACATGATAACTAACAGAAAACAAAACTGAAAATAAACTAAATGCAAGTAACTAATTTTTTTGTGTTTTTGATAATTGAAAGCAAACAAGATAAAATAAAATAAACTAAGCAAGACAAAAACAAAGTAAAGAGATTGGAAGCGTGAAACTCCCCTTGCAGAAGACTGCTGTCTCCCCGGCAACGGCGCCAGAAAAAGAGCTTGATGGCGTGAATCACACGCTCGTTGGGAGACCCCAAGAGGAAGGTATGATGCAGTCAGCAGCAAGTTTTCCCTCAGAAAGAAACCAAGGTTATCGAACCAGTAGGAGCAGCAACTCTTCAGAAGGTTGTTGGTGGCGCCGTTACTCGATCACCAGACGGAACTGCACACAACACAATCAAACTACTTTGCCCCAACGAAACAGTGAGGTTGTCAATCTCACGGCTTGCTGAAAACAAAGGATTAAACGTATGGTGTGGAAAATGAGTATTAAATTGCAGAGAATGAAAAAGGAACAGTTTGCAGTTTGTGGTTGTTTAATCAGTGTAAAAGAATGGACCGGGGTCCACAGTTCACTAGTGGTGTCTCTCCATAAAAGATAACTAACATGTTGGGTGAACAAATTACAGCTGGGCAATTGACAAATAGTGAGCGCATGACAATGCATATACATGACATGTTGACTACTATGATATTTAATTGGGCATTACGACAAATACATAGACCGTTATCCAACAGCATCTATGACTAATAATCCACCGCCGGGTTGTCATCCGAGTCCCCCGTTGGTATTAAGTTGCAAGCAACGGATAATTGCATTAAGTAAAGCGCGTAATGTAAACAAACACATATGCCCGTGGACATAGCATCGTTAGGTTATCCCTAGTGGCAACAGCACATCCACAACCTTAGAACTTTCTGTCACTGTCCCAGATTAAACGGAGGCATGAACCCACTATCTAGCATAAATACTCTCTCTTGGAGTTACAAGCATCTACTTGGCCAAAGCATCTACGAGTAACGGAAAGCATGCAAGATCTTAAATAACATATAAGATAGATTGATAATCAACTTGACATAGTATTCAATATTCATCGGATCCCAGCAAACACAACATGTAGCATTACAATAATATGATCTTGATCATGTAGGGCAGCTCACAAGATCTAAACATGATGGCACAAAGTGGAGAGACAACCATCTAGCTACTGCTATGGACCCGTAGTCCAAGGATGAACTACTCACGCATCACTCCGGAGGCAGGCATGGCGATGTAGAAGCCTCCGGTGACGATTCCCCTCTCCGGCAGGGTGCCGGGAAGAGGTTCTGAACCCTCCCGAGCTAGGGTTGACGGCGGCGGCGTCTCTGGAACTTTTCGTGGATATTTTCTCAGGCCTTAGGGTTTTCGCGTCGGGGGGAATAAGTAGGCGAAAGGGCGGCGGCTGGAGACCCCCGAGGGGCCCACACCACCCTAGGGCGCGGCAGAGGGGGGCCCGCGCCCTAGGTGCGTGTGGGGCCCTCCTGGCTCTCCTCTGTTGCTCCTTCGCTCCTCAGGCGTGTTCTGGAAAATAGGGACCCCCGTGAAGTTTCGTCCAATTCCGAGAATATTTCCAGACTAGCTTTTCTGGAATACAAAAACAGCAGAAAACAGGAACTGGCACTTCGGCATCTTGTTAATAGGTTAGTCCCAAAAAATGTATAAAAGTGATATAAAGTAGATGCAAAACATGTAGCAATTGGTATAAAACAAGCATGGAACATCAAAAATTATAGATACGTTTGAGACGTATCATTCACCGCACTAGCCACCCCCCGTTACTCCAACTAATGCACACGTTCCCCCTCACACGCTCTCATACACATGCTTGATCATAACAAGTACACAAGAACGGGGTACATAATATGCATCTACTTTGATAACTGAAACAAAACTATTGCAATCTCAAACATATATTAACTCAGAAAAAGATCCACCACAAAGGTGTTACATAGATGACCGTAATCATGTTCAGCAGCTCATACGGTACTAATTAGTGAAGCTCAAGAGAGGAGAGATACATAAGTTACTTCCACAAACCCATAGTCCAGGGGTGTACTACTCACTCTTCATCATGGAGACGGTGGAGAAGTCGTTGGAGAAGATGGAGACCACGCCGGCAGCGCCCCGCCGGAGTTTTCCCCCTCCAATCTGCAACTCCAGGTCTCTGTTTCGCGGTTTCTGTGTTTCGGCGGCGCTCCTTTCCGAAGGGCGCCAGGGACTATTTTTATAGTCGTTTTTAGGTCAAGACGGAGGCTCGGAAAAAAGATCGACGGCAACGGAGCTCCGAAGCCCCAGATGGTGTAATCACACAACTTAGTTCTTTCTCCCATTTTTGCAAGTTTTTATGTGTTTTTTAATTATTTATGCAAAACGGAAAATAAAATGATAATAAAATATGCAAACCGAAATAACAAATGCAACACAAAATGCAAAACTGAAAATAAAAATGCAAACCGAAATATAAATATGATATGCAAGACAATAAAAAAACAAAATAAAATGATTTGAAGGTAAAGATGGATAAGATGATGCTCACGTAGGTGCAACCTCCCCAAGCTTAGGTGTTTGTACAAGTTGGTGATGAAGTTGACTTTGTTGTAGATACCCTTGGATAAACCTTTACAGCAATGATTCCCCGGCAACGGCGCCAGAAAACTGTCTTGATGGCCCTTGACGTAGTTACCTGCGTCAAAAGAATATGGGTTAGGTTGAGACTCCAAGTGCAGAGTGTATAGTATAGGAAAGACGGTTTTCCCCACGAGGGGTGACTCGAGGGTTTAATATCGAACTCTCGGGGAATCAGTAGTGAAAGATTTATCTTCTTATCCTTCTCTTGAAAACCTACAAAACAAAGTAAATTGTTTTGTGCCCTCAACCTCACCTAGTTGTTGTCAAGCACAAGGTGTGAGAATGATATGAAAAGATAATAAATGCAAAACTGTAAATAAATATGCAATGATGATAAATAAATATGTAAGGATGGTGTAAATAATGATGGATGATATTTTTGGGTTTTGTATTGTGAATGCAGATGTAAAAGTGTTTTTGTATTTTCGGATTTTTAAATGGCAGAAAATGTAAAGTGGATAAAAGTTGTTGGAAAGTTGTTTCTTATGATTAAAAATGGACCGGGGTTCATGGTTTCACAAATGCACTCTCTCTTTAATAAAGTGGTAGACAATGGAACACTAGAATTGACATATGAGATTGCAACAAAAAGGTTTCATGACAAGTTACTAATTATATGGGCATCACGTCCTAGCATAGAGATATTTTGTTTATTAATCTCTCTTATACTCCACCAAGATGCGAACTAAATCATAACACCTTAGTAATTAAGATAAATCAGAGTATAGCTTTAAGTTCTATGACATGAAGTTAAAATAAGAACATGCTAGATCTAGTCATGAAGTAGTGGCAATGGTCACACCCACATCTCCGGTAGCAAGGTATTTTTCTTTATCCCTAGTGAGGCAACAAAGTAAGGTAAAAACCCAAGTGGATCGTGGAACTTTCTCTCACGTTCACCGCACTAGCCACCCCCCGTTACTCCAACTAATGCACACGTTCCCCCTCACACGCTCTCATACACATGCTTGATCATAACAAGTACACAAGAATGGGGTACATAATATGCATCTACTTTCATAACTGAAACAAAACTATTGCAATCTCAAACATATATTAACTCATAAAAAGAACCACCACAAAGGTATTACATAGATGACCGTAATCATGTTCAGCAGCTCATACGGTACTAATTAGTGAAGCTCAAGAGAGGAGAGATACATAAGTTACTTCCACAAACCCATAGTCCAGGAGTGGACTACTCCCTCTTCATCATGGAGACGGTGGAGAAGTCGTTGGAGAAGATGGAGACCACGCCGGCAGCGCCCCGCCGGAGTTTTCCCCCTCCAATCTGCAACTCCAGGTCTTTGTTTCGTGGTTTCTGTGTTTCGGCGGCGCTCCTTTCCGAAGGGCGTCGGGGACTATTTTTATAGTCGTTTTTAGGTCAAGACGGAGGCTCGGGAAAAAAGATCGACGGCAACGGAGCTCCGAAGCCCCAGATGGTGGGTCCCACGCGGCCAGCCCTCAGGCCTCCGTTTGTTCGCTTCCTTCGCTCCCACGCTTCGTTCCTTCCAAAAACTGATGCTCGTAAATTATTAGGTCATTTGGACGTCGTTTGGGTCCCTGAAACATCAAAATATAGAAAATAGGGTTTTCTGCCTGTGCAGGGTTAATTCCAGAAAAATAGGGAAACAATGAAATATTCCCAAAATCAATATAAATCAATGATATGACCCTTATATGATGCAAATATGATTGAAATATAAGTAATATAATGCAAAGTTCATGTATGCATTTTACATGCATCAGCGCCAAGCGTGCTAGGTGGGATGCCGGGAGCGACGACCACGACGATGGCTCGGGGACGAAGGACGACGGCGCTGGTGGTGGCTCGGATGGTGCTGAGAAGGACGACGACGCCGACGCTGCAAGTCGTGGCTCGGATGGTGCTGAGAAGGACGGCGACGCTGGTGGCTCGGGTGCTGGTAATGCCTGGCTCTACGTCCAACCCGAGGTTGATAATAACTGGTGATCATATGCATCTAGCTTCAGCGCGCCTCTTACAGCACAAGATCATGATCCGACCGGCCGGTTAATTTACTAGTAATTAATTAGAAGGATTAGCTAGCTATAACTTGATTTGCTTCGAACATTAATGCTCTGTATATGTCTGTTATGTGTGCATGTGAATTTGTGTTAGCTATATGTAATTGCTACTCTGTACCTGTACTGCACGTATGTATTTTACTTTTGCATATATAAGTTAGTGCCGACTAATTTTAGTAACCGTCTCAAAAGTTTTATAATGAGCGACGGACTGTTTTCTCGACCGTCTGCATTGCTTCTGTGCCGGCGTCTTTTCTAGGCCGTCTCCGATGTGTAGGTGTTTAGAGACTGATGTTAATATAAATTGTCGCACCTTCTATCAGAGACAGACGCAAAATAACATCTGTCTGAGGTGTAGGTTCCCAGACAGCGGATTTTATTTTTATTCCCACCGGCTCTAGGTGCCGTCTTGCTTAGTCAAGTTTGTACTAGTGCAGGATCATGCTGGAGCAGGAGTCCACTAGGGACAACTGTGGTGGGGGTGTCAGTCCTCCTGTCACCTGCCAACCATGCCCCTCCCAAAAGCAGGCGCGCTTTTGGGATCCCACCAACCCACGACCGGTGATAGACGTGTTGCCGCCGTCTATCTCCACCTTTAGGCTTTCTTGCCTAAACCAAGTATGCCCCTCGTGTGACCTCCTGCAGCAGCCCCCTAGCTTATAAAGGGAGGATCGATGCCACCGAGGGGAGGAATCCAAAGATCATCCGCACTCCAGACTATAGTAGAGGTAACCATTGCTGAGGTAGAGAAGTTAGAGTGATCTTCTCCGGGTCAAGATCTGCTCTTCTTTCTCCTCCAGCCAACCACTCCCCGGGTAGCGACCTAGGAACCACTTTGTAGAACTCAGCAATCCAGATATGCGGAAGTAGTGTTTTTAGCTTCCGGGCGACCTGAACCTGGTAAACCCCTATGTCTTTGTCTTGTTCGTCAGATCTCTCTTGACTGGGACGATCTTATTCTCTCACGGAAGCCGACGATCGTGAGCCTCCTTCGCACCCAGTGCTGAACCAACTAAAAGGGGCTACTCCCGGTGTCCGTGCAGCGAGACACGACAGTTCTACCCAAGAGTCAATATAGTGGACATGTGACATATGCTCCCTCCTATTTGAAATGTCAAAAACATGTCGAAAGGGCTACTTCCGGTGTCCGTGCAGCGAGACACGACAGTTCTACCCAAGAGTCAATATAGTGGACATGGGACATATGCTCCCTCCTATTTAAAATGTCAAAAACATGTCAAAAAAATCTCAAACAAAACTTCCATGCATAGGTCTCCCAAAACATGTGCCCTGCAAATGAGTTCCGTGACGAAATTACTATTTACTTTACCTCCGTAAATAAGAGAAATTCTGGCAATAATCATGTACTCTCTCCGATCCATATTAGTGGGCACAACTTTGTCTAGATACACATGTATCTAGTCTAAATACTTAACTAGATACATATGAATTTAGACAAAGCTATGCCCACTAATATGGATCGGAGGGAGTACATATTTTTGTCTTATTTACATAGACCAACTAAATGGTCGTTACTCCATGAAACTTTCTACACACGTGAAACATGTCGATCAACCGCGCATAACTTTTTTTTTGGAGAAATTTTAAATATTTACTCCTCCGTTCACAAAAGGATGTAAAATATATTTTCAAACCGGGAGCAATGCACCCCGGTTCAAATGCTACTTTCCCGTTCTACCCGTCTGAACTCTGCAATTCCTAGCCTCTAGTTTCTTTTCTCTTTTGGCTTGTACAGATTGGCCCTTGTTCTCTTTTACTATGTACTCCCTCCGTTCTAATTTAATTGACTTGCTATTCACCAAATGTGGATGTATCTAGACATGTTACATGTATAGATACATCCACATGTGATGATAGCAAGTCAACAGAGGGAGTACTTGGTTCTCTCCTAATTTAAACGAAAGCAGCGCTGCGTTTTGAAAAAAAGAGAAAAGAACATGTTCCCGCAGAAAAGCTATGCAGAGCATTAAAAGGGAGTTTGGAACAATTGTACAAAGACGGCTCCGATACATCAATGTCACCCACTGTTCTCTTACGGATACATCAATGTCACCCACTGTTCTCTTACACGGATGACTTGAACACCTTGCACTATTCCGTGCACTGTTTTATACAATTTCCTAACAATTCCAGCGGGAGCACCAAAGGCAGCTATTGCCTTGCAGTTTAAGTTAGAAATTAAATAGAGCAGGTGCCTGAATGTGCATAACAGCCTGAATTCACAGTGCAGTCTGCACTTGGGCGCCTTTTCCGCTTGAAGCACGATGGCAGAACAAACCGTGCAGCACACTGGGAAGTTAGTTGGCGCAACCAGTCTCCACAACAAATTGCGAATTCAGAGCGGTTATCAGTCTGAACTTGTTGGCCCGACTTCCCTCCAGATGATGAAGATTCTAATGAGAACCGCCCAGATTTTGTCCAATTGTGAATTGGTATCTGTTGTCACATTGTGACCTCTCACTGAAAACACCTGCTACGGGCATTCCATGTCAATTTTTCACTTTGTTACTCATATGACCTTACGGTTGATCCATGCTTGGAACATGCATTTGTGGCTTGCCCACTGTAACTGGATGCTGATTGTGTGCACGTGTGGTGCTAACATCTTCAGGTAAAAACATATCGGTGTCCCACTGCACTTCTGCTATTTCCCATGTTAAGTACTTCAAATTGCAACACTACGTAGCACTTGCAGATGAGTTTAGACAAATCTTAATAGAGAGCACAATTTTTTTTAATGAAAGATCTCAAGGATACGTGCTGTTTTCCACATGTCAGTAATGCTAACATCCCCCTCCGTTAGGAGCCAGTAATCAGCATCAGTCTGCAAAATTGTGTAGCATTGTTAGTTTCATGAGCATGCTAAAGGATATTTTCGAAAATAAATTTGAGGAAACTTGACTTACATTAACATCCGGAGGAATAATCCTTGTCATCCCTCCAAAATCATTTGAACAACTAGGATCTTGTGGAGTATTCGGGCTGTATTGAACATTATGCTCAACGTCCATTGATCTGTCGTTTTGTGCAACATTTGTTGTACGTACGTCTTCCCAAGGTATATGATTTTGCACATTTGTATGCCTTGGAGGTGTTGCAGCACCACCCAAATCTTCAAATCCCTCGTCAAATTGACTATACAGAAGGTTTTGATCAGATAAAATTCAGTCAAATTATGTTACTCCACAAAGGAATGTGGCATTACCTGACTAAGTAAACATCTATTGGGCCCATTGTACTTCTTAATACAATTCTATATCTCCTCTGGAGATAATCACCAGCCTGTAGGGGAAAGATACACAAAAGTTGTCATCAACGGATTCACAAAACTATTCATGTGTGTGCATGGCTTCATTACTTTTACTAATCCTACCTCGTCAGGATCTGGTACTTCAAGTGTAGTACCATGAGGAGCTTTTATTGCAATTAGAGTTTCATTCTGCAAAGCCCGAACATATGTTAAACTATCATACAGAATTGCCTCCGCAGAAATATCGTGGTGTGAAGTAAAGCTGCAAATGATAATAACTAACTAACATATAACATTGTTTAACCATGTAAGTAGAATAGTAGATTAGCAGACCTGAAAGCAGGGTAATCCCTTGATATCATCCTCTGTCACATAGAGCCATCTAATAGACAAATGGAAGTCAGGTTTCCACATCATTAAACATTGACGCAACTAACACAAGAAATACAATTACCTTTGACTGCTCTCATCTTCCGTTAACCCCCTTAGCTTTTCACGCATATCACTGCAAGAAAAACAAGAGTCCAGTTTATATCTTACTTCTGTCAGGTTCAGCAGAACAACAGAGCGTATGTTTGTAGTGAAGCCCGGAATCGCAATAGCCACTAACCTTATACCTCATCTAAGGCCTGCTCCTGCAGATGAAGATTTTCAACTTCTGTCTACAAAAATAGGTTATACAAAACTGACTTTTGATATAGTTATCATGACACAGTTCTGTTAGTCTACATCTTGGAAAAATTCAGACAAATTAGGCTAGCATTTATTATTACTACTTTTGCACACCCCACCATACATCACAATTATGGTCTCACAAGAAACAAAGCACTCATTGGTTAAACAAAGCTTAATTAATGCAATCCATGTATGGGAAAAACCAAACCGGTGCATGCATGGTGTGGACTCTCTCCCCTCTTAATTACCGAGGTGGACCCATACAGGATGTAAATTAATTCCAGAGAAATTTTGGATCCAGGATGTAGACTAAATCCGAACAGAGGGAGTATCTCAGAAAACGTATTCAGGTGCACCTAGAATTAGTATGTCAATTCAATAGGAATATCAAATTTACAGAAACAAATACCTGCAAAGCTAAAACGCCATTATCTAGTTCCACTCCTGAATCATCCAAGCCCCTATAAGTTTATGTGTGATTAGCTTCATAATACATGAAGGCAAGAAAAGAAAAAAGACAATGAAGGAAAACAAAGGTCAAGAGAGGAAAATATTTACTTCCAACGAATTCTGTTTTTGAGTGTCTTTTCTATAAGACCAATTCCTTCAAGGACGTTGGTTATGTCATATATGCGTCGCTTTTGAACCTGAATAGTAGGAAAAGTATGTGAATTTGTAGGAATTGGAAGCAAAGAAGCATCGGCTGCAGTGATAACAGAGCGTAACCTCTAGTGTTTCCGCAGCATTATTCAAATCCAGAACGCCATCCTCGGCTTGCTTAAGCAAGTTGATGAACTTTTTTGTCAGAAGTCCTAAAGACGGATCATAAGGATAAATATAAGTAACAGCGCGTGGCAACAGTAAGATAAGTTACGATGCAATCAGATCCCGAAAGATACAAGTTTGCACCGTACATATGAATGCTACATTATACCATCTCATACTAAGACAAAATCATAATCATATAGATGGAGAGTACCTAATGAACTATCATAGCGGCAAGTACCAGCAGGAGTTGATGGATTGAGTGGTGAGCCTGCACATGCAAATACGTACATGCTAAATCTTTTGTTGCCTGAATATATATATGCAAATAAGAGTTTGGCCTTCAGGGAAGTGGCTCTCGAGACATTTTCACTTACCAACATTTAGCGTAGGTGTCTGAGGCCCAGCTTTATTGTTCTTTGCCTTTGATTTAGAAGGCTTAACAGTTTTTCCAGAAATCGGAGTGAGTAGCGGATTGACTTCAGGGGTGATAATCATACAGTCACTCGAATCAGCAGCATTATTTTCTTCATGTGTGGCTTTTCTTTTTAACTGCAGAAGCGGGTACTTGTATTATGTAGTGATCAGTAAGACTAGCTAAAATCCGACGAGGGTTTCTATCATAAATGAGAGCTGAAGTCCGTGTTAGCAGCAAACAATTACTCCATTCATTCCCGTATGTAGGGTGTATTAGGTTTTGCTAAGACAAGGCATTGACCAAGAGTTATTCCATTAACTCGTGTTTTATATGATACATAATCACAATTATCAGTAAGTTCTTCTAAAGACGAATTTAGTGATACCAATTTCATGCCATATAAACCATGTATTAACAAAGTATTCTTTGTCAAAGTCTTATCTTACCAAAATCTAATACTCCCTACATACAGGAATGGAGGGATTAGCATAACTGTTAGCAGCAGAAGAATCATTTCATGGTGATCCCAGCCGACAGAGTTACTTATGTTGTGTGATAACCCTACATAAACTATTTCATTACATTCAGAGTATTAGAAACCCCTGAAACAGTGAAACATATGCCTAGTCAAAGCTTTGGCCTGAACTTAATAAGTTGATGGCAATTAGAAGTTACATGGTAACTATCTCACTGACAGGGCAAATATGCATGTAGTTGCACTAACCTGGTAGCTCGAGGTTGCAGAGAATATATAAATTGCGGTTCGACAAAGTCCTACAGCCAGCCATGCGGTGTGGAAGCAGTTGGCAACGATGAATAGGACTATGTCATTAGCATATGTTGTCGAGTATCATTTTTATTCAAGACCTCGCTGTGGGGAACATGTACAAATGATAGACTCTTCCTCTCTGTAACATGTACGATTTGACATAAAAGTTCCCCTCAATTCCATTTCTTGTTGTGCCACAGCAACATGACATGAACTCTTTAATTTGTTGATCCACATCACAAAATTGGCATAGTTCATGTACATCTAGCATCTAAATACATGTATGCACTGGGCATTTAACAAGCTTCCCAAAACCGAGAAGACTTCGGAGAGGGCAGGAAATTGAACACAATTTCACCCGAATCTGCATGTCGATCCTTCAGATACAGTCGAATCGGCACATACAGTAACTATTTGAGCTATAATCCTCTAGCAAACAGCTCAAATCAAGCACAAGCTAAGCAACACCCGCAATAAAAAAAACAGAAACGAATAAATCAGGAGCTCCTTGTGGAGCAGAATTATCTCACCGGCGTCCGGATAATAAGCCCCTCCTCAATATCACCAGCAACACCACCGGCGCCGATGCCGCCGGAGCCAGTGGCAGTTGCCGCGGGGAAGCGGTGGTAATCGTCGGGGGAGGCGAAGGGCGGTCGCGAGGGCGTGGAGAAAACCGGGGCCGGGCGCAGCGACTGCAGGATCTTCTGCGCAGCCGGCGGCCTGCCGCCCCCCGACATGGGGCCCGATCTCGCGATCGCGCGCTGCGGGGCCCCCGGCTCCAGGGACCGATGGGCGGCTTTGGCTTCAGAGAAGGGGTCAGGCAAGCAAGAGGCTTGCCGGAGCTAGGGTTCCGGCGGCGGCGGCGGCGGGAGGTGGGTGGGTGGGGTTAGGGAGGTGGGAAAGGGGGGAGGGCAATGGGGGAAGGAGGGAGGAGAGAGAAAGATAGCAGAAAACGAGGGAAGGAGGGAGGGAAATTAAGTAGTAGGCGTTTGGGGGTATCGTCGCGGTGGATATGGATGGAAGGGCCCATCAAGCAGCCTGGATTTCGAATGGGCCGCTTCGGGAACACCACGCGCTTTTGCTTCTTGTGGGTTCGTGGGCCGTTCCTGTTTTTTCTCAATTTTGCCTTCAACTTGTTTATTCCCTCCAAAAATGTGTCGCCGTACACGCTGAATGCTATATATCGCCCATTTGCGGCGCAGAAAGCTTGCGCCGCCTGTTGTCCCCTAATAGGCCGGCCCAGTTGGCTTTTTTTCTTTTTCTTCTCTGTGTTTTTTAATTTTCGTTTTCGTTTTCTGTTTCTGTTTTTCTTTTAGCGTAGGTGTCTGAGGCCCACCTTTATTGTTCTTTGCCTTTGATTTTGAAGGCTTAACAGTTTTTCCAGAACAGTCAGCGCCGCCTAGCTACCCTCGTTGTAAGGGTTTAGTGCTCCGCGGGCGATTTGCCGCCGGCGTGAGATTTTCCCGGTCCTTCGCCGCGCTCGCCCTCCTCTTCCCTGTGCCGCACTCGGGCTGATTAAGGGGACGGCTAGCTCGTCTTCCCAGCCTTGGTGCGCAAGGGGATTAGGTTGGCTTCGTGTGGGAGGAAAACCCTAGACTTTTCTGGTTATGGCGGCATCAATGGCGACGGAGACGTCGGGATCAAATACTAATAGTGGGGGTGAGATCGAGGATATCTTCCAACACCTGCAACTCAACGAGGATGAATTGGATGACTTTGTGGTGGGAACGAAAGAGATCAAGGAGTATCAGAAGGAAGCTCGATGGTTGGCCATAGGGAAGGTTCTCACCACGCGAGCTTTTAGTGGGACGGCACTTTTTGAGAAGATGAAGAGCATCTGGAATCTGTCCCGGGAGCTAGGATTCCGTGAGGCGGGGGAAAACCTGTTCATCTTCCAGATGGACTGTCTCGGATATTGGAAGAAGGTCGTACATCAGGGACCCTGGACCTTTCGGGGTTGGGGAGTACTGCTGGAAGACTATGATGGCCTTACAGACCCGGAGAAGGTAGTTTTCGGAGGGATGACAGTGTGGGCTCAGATTCACGGCATCCCAGAGCTTTAACGGAAGACGGAGCTGGTAGATGGGTTGGCAACGAGAGTTGGGAAAGTGAAGGAGGTTTAGATGAATCCTAGACCTTTTTTCGAGGGAAACTATGTGAGGCTGAGGGTGCGGATCGACGTCGCCAAGGCTCTACCACGTGTGGTGTCGCTGGCACTTCCGGAGGGGCGTAAGATACTTCTCGTGAAATATGAGAAAATTCCTTTCTTCTGTAAGCAGTGCGGGTTGATGGGACACGATCATGAGGAGTGTGGGGATGGAGACTGGGATGAGAGCAGCAAGTTTCAGTATGGCTTATGGATGTTGGCGAAACGCCGTGCTGTGCAACTGGTGGAGGAACCTCGTAGGTTTGTTCCCTCAGGCCGGGGTAGAGGGGGCAGAACGAGCCGTGGAGGTGCTACTGCACATATGCCACAGAAGAGATCTTCGGGTGATGCGGAACTGGATGAAGATCTAGAAGATACAGCTGAGAGCCCGCTGAAAAATCTCGAGGGTAGAGACAAGGATGAGACTGAAAATACTACTCGGCGAAAGTTGGACATGGATGGGATGCCATCAGTTACTGAGGACGAGGCTGGGGAGAAGATAGGAGGTGCCGGGGACAACACAGTGACACCTCCATCGCCTCCTCCATATGTTTCACCACGTGAGCGAACCAAGCAGCACAAGTTGAATGAGAATGACAAGGTTTTGGGAACCGCGGCGGCCTCCGGGAGGGAGGACCGCCAAACCCAATGAGTACCCTCGGCTGGAACGGCCGCAGTTTGGGCGACCCCGCGACCGTTCATGAGCTCCGCGACCTTGCTCGCGCTTATTCGCCTACCATCCTGTGTGTGGTTGAAACACAGATCGATAAATACCGAGTTGAAGGTTTGTGGCGCCCCGACCCGACTGTTATACAGTGATGCTGTGTGTCACCGGTTAAGCGATACAACCGGAGGTTACGGGTTTACCAATCCCCAGCCAAAACCTTTGGCAGGCGTTGCTCGGAATGGATCACCGGCAACGCAACACCCCGATTGATGCCTTAACACAGGCACAACTATCAAAGCATAATAGAGAGATCAAGACTTGTGGAACAACTGGCACATCACAGACTCTACGACACAAATCATTATAGTTCAACTCTTATAATAGAGAAAGATAACAAATCACAACCAGAGGTCACAGACCCAACAGTACATCATGCGGAAGCGAAATAGGTTGTTCTAAACAACAAGAACCAAATTATGGCCGAAGAGGCCTACAGATAAACATCCAGCGCCAGCTGTTCCGGGATGTCCCAAGCTGCCACCTGGGAACCCCAGACTACTCGTCGACGTCCACAAAGAACCCACCTTCGAGGCCAGTGAAGTCCTCCTCTGAAACAAAACAAACGATGTTGAGTTCGACGAACTCGCAAGATTATATATATAGAGCTTTAGCTCGATGAGGCTTTCAAGGTTTTATGGCTGTTTTGCATAAAGCTGATTTTATTTATGAAAACATAACTCAATGGCATCGACTATTTAGAGTATTTTCAAAAGGGGGTAAGAAGTGACTCTTTTCTTGATCACCTTTCTCAACATCAACCACTGTACCTGTTCATCAAAGGCACCTCCCCGAATCACCCTCGAGGAAGCTCACCTTGCATTCTTGAGTGGTACCTTTAGTACCCAGTTTTTAATCATTCCGTTAAAGTTATTCTATGATCTTACCTTCACTTCCCAAGTTCGTCCATAACCGTGGACACGGCTTTTCGAAAAGATTGAACCCTGCAGGGGTGCACTGTGTTTACCTTCGGTACCGCCCGGCTCATTGCCTACGCTTAGCTCTCTTCCGGGGAAAGCCGGCTGAGTGGGAACGGTTACAACCTTTACCTTGTTAAGGACTAACCCAGGATCATCAGTGAGGACGGAGCAGTGGATCACAACACCCTGCCCCGTGGCCACTCATTTTTCCTAACACCACCATCCTCATCTCAGTCTTGGCCACCATCTTCACGCACACGCAAATGGAAGCTCAAACTAGAGGACCCTGGCTAGTCCCGCCCAAGTTAGTTGGTCGACGGGGGTTCCATATAGCCCACCGAAAGGAAGCGCGCTTATTCTTGGTCAAAGAGGTAAAGAACTCACACCTAGGTGGCGAGAGTGAGACAAAACACCACCCTACCGAAGTGGCCTCTCATCCCCACCTTTAAGCATTTTATTACCTGTCTCCACAATTCCTCCACCATCAACCATTTATCTCATCACCTGTTTCCAACATGAACCATCCATCGGACGGCTAAGCATTTAACTATGCATGGCTAAGCAACAACATAGCCTAGTTAAGTATTTCAGGCCAACAATACAATCCTATGGATAATAGGAGGGAAACAGGTATTGGCATCGGAAACTTAATGCAACTATAGGATACTCTAATCCAATAAAATTGACATTTGGAACCGCATGCAATATTATAGTGGAGAAAATATTTGCGGAAACATAGGATAAGATATGCTCAGAGGGGGGATTACGCTTGCCTTGTTCAGCGGGCTGGTAATACGGGTAGTCAGGGTATTGCGGTGGAACCCTGACTCCTTGATCTATCGATGTATAAGAACACCGGAAAGCACAATCAATTACCACACCATATAAAACAAGTGCAATGCACAAGCATATGATGATATGACATTTTAAATGCACCATAAAAGCATTTGAACATGACCAACAAGTTAAATGGGGTCCCAATTATATTTATTGCATTGTTTGGAATACTCCCATATTTAAACTTAATGGAATTAGACAATCTTGAAAAAGTACAGTACTGAAATATTGCCCAAAAATGCATGCAATTGATGTTACTGGATACCTCATAATTTTGGGAGCATTTTGATATATTAAACACATTTTTCTGATTAACCAATAAAAAGTTATTGCATTTTCAATATTGGATTTAGTGCTGCCATTTTAGCAATTTATTTTAAACAACACTAAAACTATTTTATCCATGCTTGGAAATGAAGTGGAACTTGAAGTACTTTTGTTGCTGAACATTTTGGTATATCACACTTAATTTTTGGATCAATTTTTATAAGGTTATAAATTTTACAACATCCATTTCATTTCTGCCATTTCACAAAAAGGCAAGAAACATTTATTTTCAGTAATCATTTCAACTTGCAATTGACATGAAAAATGTAAGGTTTCTTCCCCTGGTCATTTAGAGACCAAGTTTGTATTTTTCTGATCTAGCAATAAAAAGATATGGATTTTCCAAGAATCCTTTCTTTTCTGCCATTTTCTTCCATTTAATAAAACAGCAACTAAATTAATTTAGTTGGATGTGTGAGTTACACCAATAGACTCCATTTATTTTTCTGAACATTTTGATATATTATTTGCAAATTTTGGACAAGTATTTGATTTGTTATGTATTTTAGAATTAAAGATTTTAATCTGCAATTCTGTTTTTCCCTTTTCTTATTAAACAGAAATTCGCCGAGACGTTTTTCACCCTGTGGCTTCCTAGCCACAGTCGCTGACGGGGTGGGACCTTGCCACGGCGGCAGCCACGCAGGCGCCACGCCAGCACGCGGCCCACTGGTCGTTTGACCGTGCCGGAAACGCAGACCGGCGCGCTCGGGCGGTGATCACGGCGACGATGCCGCGCACGGCGGCGGCGCTACGGCGTGCGTGGGGGTGATCTACGGGGCGCGTTCTACGCGCACGGGTATGGGGCTCCTACGGGTGCAGCTACAGACCAAATGGTCGCCGTTAAGGGCTCCGGCGACGACCCACGGCGGCGGCGAGCTACGGCTCCGGCGGAACTACGGGCTACGCGGCCTAATAAAGACAATGAGCATGCCAGGGAGATCCGCGTGCTCACCCTTGACGCGTGCGTGGGCTCGGAGTGGACGGGGGTGGACGGAAGAGGCGGCGAGCTTCCTCGACGTCCGGCGGCCGTGGTCGGAGAAGATGGCGTCGATCTCCGCAACGACATCGATCCGGCTTGATTCCTTGGGCAGGGAGGAAGACGACGACGAGACAGAGCTTCTGGTTCTTGCCGATTCGTCAATGGCGGCTCCAGTCGACGGCGGCAGTGACGGCGAGCTGGGCTAGGCTTCGGTCATGGAGGGGAAAAAACGAGGGAGAGAGAGAGCTGGTGGGCAGGGGCTAGGGTTTCGGTTCCTCGGGCACCTTCTTGTATCCAGCTTCGACGCGGGGATGGTCGACAGCAGGGAGGAGGCGGCATCGCGCGGCTGCGCGTCGTCGGCGTCGAGCGAGCTGGTGCGGCTCGGCCGCCCGGTCGCTACAGAGAAGAAAGGGAAATTTGCAGAAAACCCCTTGCCCTTCGTTTTCTATTTACCAAAAGGCCCTTTTCTGTTCTGTATTGAAATAACCAGCACTGTTTCTGAATTAATTGGGGCACTTAAACACTTCCAAAAATTCTGTAAATTTTTGTGCAGGTTCCCTTTGTCATATAGAGGCTCCACAAAAATTGGTGGTTAAAAATAAAATGTTTTGCCCCACATTTGTTCATAGGGTTTAAAATATGGCATTTTGCTAAATTTCCAAATGTTATTACTTTAGCAACCTTTTAAGCATGTGCAAAAATATTGTTTTTGAACCCTAGGAACTTCCTTGACAAATATGGAAGTTTATTTGAATTGGTTTTGTCACATACAAACTCATTTGGATTTAGATTGTTTGGAAACAATTGTTGCCTTTGTTTCCATTTGTTTTTAATTTGTTTTCCAAATCTTTGTTTCAACTTGAGCACTTAAGCAAATAATGCCATGATGCATGAATGAAATGCAAAAGTGGAAATTTTATTCACAAAATTTCAGTTCACAAACATGGGGCTGTTACAAGGTTTGACTCGGACGCTTGGCTTTGAGCATTCTTTTGGAGTAGCTAGTTCTGGAAGGAGTGGAGGATTATGTGTCTACTGGAAACAGCCGGTGCAACTTTAATCTCAGAAACTATTCAAAGTACCATATTGATATGGTTGTCACGGAGGCGGGAAAGGAACCTTGGAGACTTATGGCCTGGTATGGTGAAGCGAATAGAAGTCTGAGATATAAAACATGGGACATGATGCGCTATCTTAAGGCTGACTGTGATCTCCCTTGCCTCTGTATCGGAGACTTCAATGAGGTGCTTCGGAGGGAAGAGCAGATGGGTCCAAATGAACGGGACATGGCGCAAATTAACCTGTTCCGTGATGTGGTAGACTCATGTCAGTTATGTGACCTGGGTTACAGAGGCCTAGAGTGGACGTTTGAGCGGAAACTGCCTAATAACGAATATTGCAGAGTGAGGCTGGACCGAGCTTTAGCATCGGCTGACTGGTGTGCTCGCTTCCCATTTGCTACAGTCACCCACTTATTTGCAGTCAAGTCAGATCACTCGCCCATTCTTTTCATGAATGAGATGGAGGCCGCAAACCAGCGGATTGCTGTGGAGAAACCGTTCCATTATGAACTTATGTGGGAGCGACATGAGGAATTTAAAACAACCCTGAAGGATGCTTGGGGCGAGTCACCTGCCGAGACTGTCCAGGACTTGCATGCTAAACTTCAGAACACTGCGGATGCACTTGTGGGTTGGGGCCGAACATCTTTTGGGTCGGTCAGAACTGAGCTGAGGGAGTTACATGCTAAACTGAAGGTGATGTGTTCTGATCCGCACAGAATTGGACCCTCGTATGAGGAGGAGAAGGTGGAGGAACGCATAGCTGAGCTGTGTTATCGAGAAGAAATTACGTGGCGCCAGCGTGCGCGAGTCCAATGGCTTGCGGAAGGGGATAAGAACACGGGATTTTTTCATCTCAAAGCAAGTAACAGAAGGAAGAATAATAGAATTGAACGTCTAGTTCGGGCTGATGGTTCAGTTTGTGATAATGCGGCTGAATTGGAGACAATGGCCGCAATCTTTTATGAGGATCTGTATGCTTCGGAGGGCATGATTGGGATTGAGGAGGTGTTGTCACATGTACCGCGCAGAGTGATGCACGAGATGAATACATCTCTCCTTGCTCTGTATAGTTCTGAGGAGGTGAAGGCAGCACTGTTTCAAATGTTCCCTACGAAGGCGCCGGGGCCTGATGGGTTCCCGGCACATTTCTTTCAGCGGCATTGGAGTCTTTGTGGTGACGAGATAACAAAAATTGTAATTCAGATACTTGATGGGAGTGACTCCGCGGAGGAAATCAACGAGACGTTCATCGTACTAATTCCTAAGGTACAAAACCCCTTTTTCCTCTCGCAGTTCAGACCAATAAGCTAGTGCAACGTGGTGTATAAAATTGCATCGAAGGTACTCGCTAACCGTTTGAAGAGTATTCTCCCTGAGATTGTTTCCGAAGAGCAGTCGGCGTTTGTGCCAGGTCGTCTTATCACCGACAATGTCATCACTGCTTATGAGTGCCTGCACTTCATGAAGTCAAAAAAGAGCAAGAAGAAATCTTTCTGTGCGCTTAAATTGGATATGAGGAAAGCTTACGATCGTCTAGAGTGGAGCTATTTAGAAGCCATCATGCGGAAGTTGGGGTTGGCAGCTAGCTTTGTTGAGGCGGTGATGCGAGGGTGCGCTCAGTCACCTTTTCGATCTTGTTCAACGTTGCCCGGACTGCGGAGTTCAAGCCTACACGAGGCATAAGGCAGGGGGATCCGATATCGCCATACCTATTCCTCCTTGCAGCTGAGGGACTCTCCTGTCTACTTAAGCATGCTATGGTAACCATGAGATGGAAGGGATCCAAGTGGCAACTTCTGCTCCTAAGGTCAACCACCTTCTGTTTGCTGATGATTGTGTCCTCTTTAGCAGGGCCACGGTTAGGGATGCAGCTAAGATGACTGAGAATTTGGAGGTTTACTGCAATGCCTCTGGTCAAAGAGTAAATAATGATAAGTCATCCATGTTTTTCGGGAAAGGAGTTTCAACAGCTGTGAGAGTGGATATCAAAAATCTGCTTGGTGTTCAGAATGAGTCCCTAAATGAGAAGTATCTCGGTTTGCCATCGGATGTGGGAAGATAAAAAAAGGAGCATTTGCTTACTTGAAAGATAGAGTATGGAAAAGACTTCAAGGGTGGATGGAGAAATTGCTTTCTGGATGTGGCAAAGAGATCTTGATCAAATCTCTGATTCAAGCTCTTCCAACCTATTCGATGGCCTTGTTCAAACTACCAAGGGGGCTTTGCGAGCATCTCACTTCTTTGATTCGGAAGTTCTGGTGGGGGAGTAGACAGGGTGGCCTGGGTTTCATGGGAATCGATGACAATGCCCAAGTATAAAGGTGGTTTGGGCTTTCGTGATATAGAGATTTTCAACCTTGCACTCTTGGCAAGGCAAGTGTGGCGAATCCTGATTAATCCCGAGACTCTCAGTGCCAGGATCCTTAAGGCGATTTATTTCCCAGACACTGATATCATGAATGCTACGTTGGGGTCCAGACCATCCCAGATTTGGCGCTTACTATGTGAAGGCCGAGACATGCTTAAGCTCGGTCTAATCAGGAGGATTGGTGATGGGGAGAGCACCCGAGTGTGGACTGAGAACTAGATCCCACGAGACAACCACCTGAGACCCTTTGTTTGCATTGTAGACGAGCCCCCATCCTTTGTATCGGAACTAATTTGCTCTGCGACTAGGACCTGGGACGTTGCTCAACTTCAGCGCTTCTTCCTACCGATGGACATCGAAGCTATCAAGGAGATCCCTATAAGCTTCTTGCGGCAGCCAAACTTTTGGGCGTGGCATTTTGATCGCCGGGGGGTTTTCAGTGTTAAATCTTGCTACCATATGATCATGGAAACAAAGTGGAGGAGAGAATACTATTTTCAAGGGAGAGCAAATCACTCGAGAGCTGAGAGTGATGAGCGCGGTTGGAAATACCTGTGGAAGGTGAAGGTACCATCTAAGCTACGGATTTTTGCGTGGCGTTTAGCACGGTCGTCTTTGCCCACGGGAGAGGTTCGGGCGAGCAGGTGCATGGCCACGACTGCAGTCTGCCCGGTGTGCAGTGCTGCCAATGACACTTGGAGGCATGCTTTACTTGACTGTAATATGTCACGAAGTGTCTGGGCGATGAAGGAGGATGATCTTAACCTGCCGCTGCTAAGGGATGAAACTGACGATCCAAAACTGTGGCTGTTTACTTTGAGCATGACCCTGTCTAGGGATAAATTTATTGAAGTTCTTGTTACCCTCTGATACGTCCATTTTGCATCACTATTTTATATCATAATTTACTGCTATTCATTGATATATTTCACATTTGGATGATATACTTATGTTATTTTATCTTGTTTTGCATGTTTGATGATTATTGGAGAATTAACTGCCGGAGTCAGGATTCAGCTGGAAAAAGCATCGTCAAGACACCCTATTTCTGAAGATCAACAATTCACGGAAAATATACAGATGTTCCTATTTTGTCAGATGCCGGAGCCAGCCAAAAGGGGAGGCTGAGATGGGCCACGAGGGGCCCACACCACCCCACGGCGCGGGCCCCCCTCTGCCGCGCCGTGGCATGGTGTGGCCACCCTGGCCCACCTCTGGCGCTCCCCCTTCGCGTACTTCATCCCCCAGAAACCCTAAGACGCGGGGAGTCATCGAGGAAATATTCCGCCGCCTCCACGAGGCGGAAACCACAGAGAGAGAAAAAGCTCTCCGGCAGGCAGAAATCTGCCGGGGAAATTCCTTCCCGGAGGGGGGAAATCATCGCCATCGTCATCGTCATCACGCCGGACTTCATCGGGATCATCATCATCATCTCCATCGCTGTCACCATCATCTCCACCGCTCCACTTCGTTCGCTGTAACATCTAGGGTTATACTTTGTGTAGTTCATAGGGGAAACTTTCCCGGTGTTGATTACTACTTGTGGTTGATGCTATTAAGTTTTATCGGTGAATTGAAGTATATGTCCAGATTGTTATTCATCATTATATCACCTCTGATCATGATCCATATGATGTCTTGTGAGTAGTTCGTTAGTTCTTGAGGACATGGGAGAAGTCATGCTGTTAGTAGTGGAACTATGTTGAGTAATATTTAATGGTTTGATATTTAAGTTGTGGTGTTATTCTTCTAGTGGTGTCGTGTGAACGTCGACTACATGACACTTCACCTTTATGGGCCTAGAGGAATGCATTGTGTATTGGCTACTAATTGTGGGGTTGCCGGAGTGACAGAAACCTAAACCCCCGTTAGTAAACCGGTGCATGAGGGAGTGTAGGATCTCAGAGTTTAAGGCTGTGGTTAGATTTATCTTAATTACTTCCTTGTAACGCGGATGCTTGCAAGGGGTTTAATCACAAGTATGTATTAGTCCAAGTTAGGGCAGTGCATTAGCATAGGTTCACCCACACAACACTTATCAAAACAATAAAGATTAATCAGCTGTAGGAAGCGAAAGCACTTGACGAAATTCCCGTGTGTCCTCAAGAACATTTTGCCATCATAAGTAAACCAACCGGCTTATCCTTTGCTCTAAAAAGGATTGGGCCACTTGCTGCAATTATTATTACTGTCTTTTATTTACACGCATTTTATTTATCTGCAATATCAAAAACCCCTAAAAACTTGTCTGCTAGTATTTACAGTGATTCCTTGATCAAAACTACTTGTCAACACCTTCTGCTCCTCGTTGGGTTCGACACTCTTATTTATCGAAAGTACTACGATACACCCCCTATACTTGTGGGTCATCAAGACTATTTTCTGGCGCCGTTGCCGGGGAGTGAAGTGCTATTGGTAAGTGGAATTGGTAAGGGAAACCTTTACTGTAAGTGCTGTTTTTATTTCTGCTTGTTGCTTTATTTTATTATGGAGAGATCTCCATTCGAATCCCTATTTGGGAATACTACTGCCACTGCTAAGGTAGTAGATGAACCGCCGCCTGCTGAATTAGATCCATTTAAAATACCTATGAAAATTGTTGAACGTGTTATGGATAACCGCTATGTTGGAGATGGAACCATCCATCCTGGTGATCATTTACTATTTATACATGAATTATGCGAGTTGTTCAAGTGTGCAGGTATTTCAATGGAAAAAGTCAAGAGGAAGTTATTCTCTATATCATTGAAGGGCCGAGCTGCGGAATGGTATAAGATGCTGAAGAATGGCCGATCTATTGGCTGGGAGGAAATTGTACCTCTCTTTTATTCTAAATTCTATCCTCCTAGTGAGATTCATCAAGATCGAAATCGCATATATAATTTTTGGCCTCATGATGGAGAGAGTATTGCCCAAGCGTGGGGGAGATTGAAGTCACTAATGCTCAAATGTCCCATTCATGAGCTCCCAAGTAATATTGTTATCAATAATTTTTATGCAAGGCTTTCTCTTCATGATAAGGATTTATTGGATGCCTCTTGTTCTGGATCATTTACACGTACTGAAGAAGAAGTTAAATGGGACCTTCTTGACCGTATTCAGGAAAATACTGAAGGATGGGAGAACGACAAAGGTAGAAAGTCAGGTATAAATTATGATTATGAATGCATTAAATCTTTTATGGAGACTGATGATTTCCGTAATGTTAGTGTTGTTTACTGTCTTGATTCTCAAGTTGTTGCAAATTATTACAAAGCTTTTGCCTCTTATCTTGATGTGCCTAAGAAGGATTTGAATAAATATCATGAACCTTATAAAGATAAAACCAATTCGGCCATTGGCAAAAGTATTGAAGTTCATACTGTTGATCACATTTTGCCAGAACCTTATATTGAAAAAATACCTTTTCCTGTTAAAGTCAAGCAACATTCTCTGATAGCTAGTGTGGTTAATAAAAGTGCCAAGAAACCTTTAGAGCCTGATGAACAAATAACTGTTGAACCTGAAGTAGCAATTATAAAGGATTTGGTAACTGAAAATGTAGATGGAGAACATATTATCTTTTGTGAAGATGCTTCTAATATTGTTTCGCATCCTGGTAAATTAGGAAAACAAGTGTTCCTGTGCTTTCAGTGAAGATAGGAGAACATTGCTATTATGGTTTATGTGATATTGGTGCAAGTTCTAGTGCTATTCCTTTTGAACTTTATAAAGAAATTATGCATGAAATTAGTCCCTGTGAACTTGAGGATATTGATGTGGTTATTCAACTTGCCAATAGGGAAACTATCTCTCCATTGGTATTGTGAGAGATGTTGAGGTTTTATGCGGTAAAACTAAATATCCTACTGATTTTCTAGTACTTGGTTCTAAAGCTAGTAAAACTTGTCCTATTATTTTCGGTAGACCTTTCTTGAATACATGTGGTGCTATTATAGATTGTAAGAAAGAGAAAATTTACACTAAATTTAATGGAGAATCTTATGAGTTTAATTTCTCTAAGTTTGGTAAGAAACTTTATGAAACTGATTTGCCTAATGAGGACCGAAAATTGAACAACTTGCTGCTATTGCTATTGCTCCTAACAATGCCTTGCAGCAATTTATGGAGGAACACGAAAGTGAGGTTTTATGGAGGAAAGGAATGAAATTGACAATATCTTTCTTCATCAACCACCATTACTTAAGCATAATTTGCCGGTGGAAGATTTGGGTACCCCTGCACCTCCTAAAGAAGATCCTGTTTTTGATTTAAAACCTTTGCCTGATAACCTTAAATATGCTCACATTGATGATAAGAAAACATATCCTGTTATTATTAGTTCTAAACTTTCAGGTACTGAAGAGGCAAGGTTATTGGAAGTATTGAGGAAACACCGAGGGGCTATCGGATATACTTTGGATGATTTAAAAGGGATTTCTCCTGCTATATGTCAACACGCCATCAACATGGAAGATGATGCAAAACCTGTTGTGGAGCACCAGCGTCGTCTAATCCCTAAAATGAAGGAAGTGGTAAGAAATGAGGTATTAAAACTCCTCGATGCTGGTATAATTTATCCTATTGCTGATAGTAAATGGGTAAGTCCTGTGCATTGTGTTCCTAAGAAAGGAGGAGTTACTGTTGTGCCAAATGAAAATGATGAACTTATTCCTCAAAGAGTAGTTGTTGGATATAGGATGTGCATTGATTTTCGAAAGGTTAATAAAGTTACTAAGAAAGATCACTATCCTTTACCTTTTATTGATCAAATGTTAGAAAGGTTGTCTAAGAAAACTCATTTTTGCTTTCTTGATGGTTATTCTGGATTTTCACAAATTGCTGTTAGAGCGAAGATCAAGAGAAAACTACTTTTACTTGTCCTTATGGAACTTATGCTTATAGGCGTATGCCTTTTGGTTTGTGTAATGCTCCTGCTACATTTCAAAGATGCATGTCTGCTATTTTTCATGGTTTTTGTGAAAAAATTGTGGAAGTATTCATGGACGATTTTTCCGTCTATGGAACTTCTTTTGATAACTGCTTGCAAAACCTTGATAAAGTTTTGCAGAGATGTGAGGAAACTAATCTTGTTCTTAATTGGGAGAAATGTCACTTTATGGTTAATGAAGGGATTGTTCTTGGACATAAAATTTCTGAAAGAGGTATTGAAGTGGACAGAGCTAAAGTTGAAGCAATTGAGAAAATGCCCTGTCCCAGGGATGTTAAAGGTATTCGTAGTATTCTCGGTCATGCCGGTTTCTATAGAAGGTTTATTAAAGATTTCTCTAAAATTTCAAAACCTCTTACTAATCTTCTCCAAAAAGATGTACCTTTTGTTTTTGATGATGATTGTAAAGAAGCTTTTGAGTCTCTAAAAAAGGCTTTAACCACTGCTCCTGTTGTTCAACCTCCTGATTGGACTTTACCTTTCGAAATTATGTGTGATGCTAGTGATTTTGCTGTAGGTGCTGTTCTTGGACAGCGAGTAGATAAGAAGTTGAATGTTATTCATTATGCTAGTAAGACTCTTGATGCTGCTCAAAAGAATTATGCCACTACTGAAAAAGAGTTTTTAGCAGTAGTTTTTGCTTGTGATAAGTTTAGACCCTATATTGTTGATTCGAAAGTTATTATCCATACCGATCATGCTGCTATTAGATACCTTATGGAAAAGAAAGATGCTAAGCCTAGACTTATAAGATGGGTGCTTTTATTACAAGAGTTTGATTTGCATATTGTAGATAGGAAAGGTGCTGAAAATCCTGTCGCTGATAATTTGTCTAGATTGGAAAACATTTCTTATGATCCTGTTCCTGTTAACGATAGTTTTCCAAATGAACAATTGGCTGTGATAAAGGTAAGCTCGCGAGAAAGTCCTTGGTATGCTGACTATGCTAACTTTATTGTTGCCAAGTATTTGCCTCCAACCTTTACAGCTCAGCAAAGAAGGAAATTCTTTTATGACTTGAGGCATTATTTTTGGGATGACCCACACTTATATAAAGAAGGAGTGGATGGTATAATGCGAAGATGTGTTCCAGAATTTGAGCAAAAAGAAATATTGAGAAATGCCATGGAAGTGCTTATGGAGGACATCATGCTGGAGATAGAACTGCACAAAAGGTTTTACAATCAGGTTTTTATTGGCCTACTCTTTTTAAAGATGCAAGAAAATTTATTTTATCATGCGATGAATGTCAAAGAGTTGGTAATATAACTAGACGCAATGAAATGCCTATGAATTATTCTCTTGTTATTGAACCTTTTGACTGTTGGGGATTTGACTTTATGGGTCCTTTTCCTCCTTCTGATGGTTATACTCATATACTTGTTGCTGTTGATTATGTTACTAAATGGGTAGAAGCTATACCAACATCTAGTGCTGATGGTGAGACATCATTAAAAATGCTTAAAGATATTATTTTTCCAAGGTTTGGTGTGCCTAGATATCATGACTGATGGTGGTTCTCATTTTATCCATGGTGCTTTTAGAAAAACCCTTGCTAAATATGATGTTAATCATAGAATTTCTTCACCTTATCATCCTCAAACAAGTGGTCAAGTAGAATTATCAAATAGAGAGATTAAATCTATTTTGCAGAAGACTGTTAATAAATCTAGAAAGAATTGGGCTAGGAAGCTTAATGATGCTTTGTGGGCTTATAGAACTGCTTATAAAAATCCTATGGGTATGTCTCCTTATAAAATGGTTTACGGAAAAGCTTGTCATTTACCTCTAGAATTAGAACATAAAGCTTATTGGGCCGTAAAAGAACTTAATAGAGATTTAAACTTGCCGGTAAAAAGAGGTTACTTGACTTGAGTTCCTTAGATGAATGGAGAAGTGAAGCTTATGAAAATGCTAGACTTTTTAAAGAGAAAGTGAAACAATGGCATGATAGGAGAATCCTAAAGAGAGAGTTTAATGTTGGTGAGAAAGTTCTATTGTATAGGTCTCGTCTCAGATTTTTTGCAGGTAAATTACTTTCGAAATGGGAAGGACCTTATGTTGTTTCAGAGGTTTACCGTTCAGGTGCAATCAAAATTACTTCGCTTGATGGTGACAAATCTCAAGTGGTTAATGGTCAAAGACTCAAGCATTATATTTCTGGGGATTCTTATAACGAAGACGTTGATATTATTCAAGTAGTGACTCCGGAAGATTTTATTAAAAGTCAAATTCAGAAAACTGCAGAGTCTGTTTTCGAATAGGTAACAGTTTTGGTAAGAAAAAGTTCGCGTTTAACTTCCCAACTTATGTTTTTGTTGTTTTTATTAAATATGGAAAATTACGAGCCGAAAACGGGGAGGAAACGGTGCCCGAGGGCACCACACCACCCCACGGCGCGGGCCCACCCTTGGCCGCGCCGTGGCATGGTGTGGGCGCCTCGGAGCCCGTCTCCAGCCCGGTTTCGACCTGGACTTTCCTTTTGTTATGAAACTTTTTGCTATATAATCCCCCGGATCCCCCGAGGTCCGTATATCGTTTTATCGTCGTGTTTTGTTTTCGAGCTGTTTCTGCCAGGAATTGTTTCCAACAACAAGGGAAAGGAGGCTCTGAAAGATGATCTCAAGGATCCCAAGTTGGAGGAGGAAGTCAAGAGTGAAGCTGAAGATGAAGTAGAAGAAGACCCGCACTCGTACCCGCGCGCCACCATTGCAAGTATCGGAGTGGTTGCAAATCCATTCAACATAAAGAGGAATGCACGGATGAGCACAAGGGGGAAGGTTCCGCGTCATTTCTTAGCTCCAAGAACATCTTCCCAGGCACCAATAACCCTTTCCACACTTTAATCCATAAATATCAGTTTGAAAGAGTTCCTGAGGCAGAATTACCCACTAGTTGGAATATAGATCGTTCTAACAATGCAGGAAAAGGAAGCTCTCAGTCTGATGAGAAGTGGGGAAACAATTCCAAGAGTTGGGACTCACAGTCTGATAGGTTCATGAACCGTATTGAGCACAACACGGAGTTGATTCGTGCTCTCACTTACAAGATTGACGAGTTGAAGGAGTTGGTTGAGAAGCTTATTAGGGATTCACCATCACCACCGAAGGAGTAATTCATCATTGGTATTGGCATCCCCTCAGCTTGTTCCAAGCTTGGGGGGAGTGCCGCGGTATCATCACCATTATCTTTTACCTTTTTGTCGCAGCAGTGGAACACGGGGTTCCCCTAGTGCTGCCAAAGTGGGTCCACCCCATGTGGGCCCAAGATGAAGATGGACAAGACCAAGACTCAAGTCAAGCTGGCGGGTTCACCGTCCGCCCCGCGAAGGCCAAGCAAGACCTACATCGACAAAGGGCTCCGGTCCTGGGGGCCTGCCGGGTCCCCGAACCAAGCAAGAAGGCAAGGAAGGAGCCGAGAGCCCGAGTTCCCGGCAGGAGGCCAGGCTCCCTCTCGGGTACTTCCCCACATCACTGTGGATAAGCTCTCCACCTCACGCTAGAAGACCTCAGAAGACTTGGGAAGCAAGGTGAAGGTAGCGCGGGCAGGAAGCACAGCCCGTGGTGGTGTCAGCCCCTGTCCACCCCAAGGCGGACGCTCCCACCTAACCCAAGGGAGACGCTAGGCTGAGAAGAGGCCACGTCTCCCCCTAAACTAGATGAGGAGGGTCCTTCACGCTGAAGGTCCCTCGTGCCCCTCACGTGACCCTGTGGCAACCCCTTAACATATAAAAGGAGGACCAAGGCACGGAGGAGAGGGGGGGGGGGGAACCAAGGAAGGAGGTGGAACCAAGGAAAGGGTCGAACCAAGAAACAAGTCGAACCAGAGCAAGACTAGACTAGGGCTGCGAAGGTAGAGGGGAAGGTGATCTCCTCCGGGTCAGGATCTGTCCTTCTTCTACCTCCAGCCAAAACCCTTCTGGGTACCCTGTCCGGAAGGCTCCATTGTAAGCCACACTATGAAGAACCCATCAATCCAGACATGCAGGAGTAGGGCTTTTAGCCTCCGGGCGGCCTGAACCTGGGTAGCTCATTGTGTCCCTTTGGTTGCATGCTTTGATCGTGGAGAGGAGAGCTTAATCTAGACTCCGCCCGAGAAGACGATTCTCAGCCTCCTTCGCGCCCCGTGTCGAACCTAAAAGGGGGTATCCTATACTCCCGGTGTCCGTGCATCGAGACACGACATCTGGCGCGCCAGGTAGGGGGCGCAAGCGCTGGATTCATCTTCTTCTTCATCGATCTCAAGTTCAGCGCCAAGTTCATCGTCAAGTTCATCGTCAAGTTCTGCGTCGAGCGTCTCGTCCGTGACAAGATCTGCTCCAAGACCCCGGCGCCTTTGGAGCAACATTAGTTTCGGCTCTCACAAGTGAGGTGCTGAATCCGACGGCCAAGATGACAAAGAAGAGAAACGGAAAGGCAGCCTTGGAGTTCCTGCGGTACCCTGGTCTCGGCTTCGTTCTTGACGAGTCCTCGCCAGCACCTGCAGCTGAAGATCGCGCCTTTGGAGTCCATTTCGTTCCTCCCGCCGCTTATGTCAGCTCTCTGGTCAGCAAGGGAAGACCTGAGGAAGGTGCCACGAACATTGATGTCCCTCTTTCCCCATGGACGCATGGAGTGAAGGAGGAACTCTGTTCCGACGCGCCAACCACAGTGCCGCTTCCAGAGGAAGAAAACCTCGACCAAGACACGAAAGGCGAGCCTCGGCAAGAAGATCCTCTCATCTACGTGCCCCAAGAGCTCAAGATTGCTCTGCGCAAAGATGGCCAACCCGGAGTGTGGTGCATGTACCACAGATCTGACAGGCATAGTCTTGAAGATTGCCGACAGTTCAACGACATCCAGATACGCCAGAAGAACGGTGATTGCTATACATGTGGAGAACCAGGACATATCAGCCGAGATTGCCCTCTCAATAAGAAGCCCAAGAAAGCCAAGGGGAGCGCCACAGCTGGGGTTCCTCAAAAGGGAAGATCTTTCCGGACTTTCGCCAATGCGTCCACTCAGACTGAAGAGCCCCCGGAACCTTGCCCACTACCGGCGCCCCCACAGACACAAGACAGTCAAGGGCAAACTGCAGCTAGCTGGGATCAAACCTTCATCTGCGGAGATTTGGCCAGGGGAGAGTGGGATCTCCCGGGTCACATCGTCGCAATACAGCCAGGACCAAGTGGACCCCCTCAGAAGTATCGGATTGCTAAGTGGCTGGCATCAGGATCCCGCGGGTAAAGCAGCTTCAGGGTCTCCGGACCGGCACGTGCCAGCAAGATTGACGGGTCATCAAGCAAGGAACATCCGGGTCCAGAAAGCTAAGACAACCGTAGGGTCTCCGGACCGGCGTCTCTGATCCGCCAGCAAGTCGCCGGATCACCAGTTGGGTGGTCTCCGGGTAACTAGAGCAAGTAACACAATGGTCTCCGGACCGGCGCAAGCCAGCCAGTCATGCCCCTAGTCGGCATTGGAGGCTATCTCGGTTGGAAGCCTTGTCCCCGCCAAGAATTGCTGGGCAAGGCAGAATTATGTCTGAAATACGGCATAGAAGACCCGCCTCGGCGGCAGCGCGACTAAACGATTACCGAGGTAGCCTGAAGGAATCAAAACGCGAGCAAAGTATAAACGTGCTTGCACGGGCTTGTTCCCAGGTACATATGTTTTATGTGCTTTGGCTAAGGCAAAAGCGGGCGTTCTCCTGGGGCAGCGCCTTCGCGATGACACTGTCAGTTTCCCTCGGGCAGTGGAGTCGTGGGCTGAGGTCTGTGCGGTCAGGAAACGGTGGGTCCTTTGGGGGGTTGCGCCCTGTGTCAGCATTTCGGACCAGTCTGAATGCCCACGGCTGGTTAGCGCTCACACCTTTGGATCCTTCCCGAGAGCGTTAAGCCCCTACGAGTATAATAAAACTTATATACTTTGGGAAGAAGTTATTTACATTCAAAAGCATGAGTTCATAAGCCAGTTGGCAATATCAGTACAAAAGCATGGTTCACGGCCCTTGGTATTGTCCTTTTCAGGACTTCACAGGTTCACGGGTCGTCTTCGCGGGAAAGGCGCTCCAAGATTTCCTCCACCTGGCGGGACACGTCTGGAGGAAGCGGCGTCTCGGGTTCAGGCGCCTCTAGCTCGGACAGCAAAGAAAGCTGCGGATGCCGCTGACAAAGTGCTGTGACAAACCGGGTCGTCACCTGCCTCACTGCCTGTTCCCCAGCAAGGCGAGTAGCTCTGCTAGCCTGCTCCTTGATACCCTTGATGAGCGAGGCCACGTACTTCAAGAACCCAGGATAGCGGACGAAGGAGGTGGAATGGTCAGCCAGGAGGACAGGCGGAGAAGGCACTCCCAAGTTCGTGAACTCCCTCACGATATCCAAGGACCCGTGGTTCATCTGGAGCAAGATGTTGTTATCATCGCGGCGGTGGAGTGTGAATCGTCGCTGTTCTTTCTCAAGTGCGTCTCTTGCTTCCGCCAGCTCGACCTGCACTATTTTCAGCTGTTCGGACACCTTCTCGTGTTGATGCCACGCAATCTGAGCTTGAGATTTGGACGCTTCCATCGCCGTTCGCCCGTCAGCCAGCTCCTTTGCCTCCTTCTTGCGAAGGATGGTCATGCGCGCATCTTTATCCTTCCAGAAATCGTTCGCCTCGCCCAGTTCCCGGATCCTTCTTTCAATGGTGATGCGGCCAGCCGTGGCCTCTTGCTTGAACTTCTCAGCTGTATTGAGAGCCTGCTTCTGCGCCTCGATCGTGGCAGCCATCGGCTCGACCCGGGCGGACAAGTTGTCTCTTTCGCCCCTAGCTCTCTGGAAATCCTTGGCGGCCTGTTCTCGCTTCTCCCTCTCGCTCTTGAGCTCGCTCTGGAGTTTGGAGACCTGCTTGCCTAGTGACGAGACGGCTCTGCTTTTGGATCGAAGGTCATGTTCGACCTCGCTGCGAGCCCAGCTAGCCACGTTCTCCAGGCCCTGCTCAAAGCGGACCTCGTCCCGCACCGTTCTGATCTGGAGCTCCTCAATGGTTCCGAGGTAGCGGCGCTCTTCGTCTTCCAGCTCGGTCTTTCGTCGCTCCAGCTCCTTCTCGCGGCTGGCCACTCTCCGTTCCCAAGCGTAGAGCATCCGCCGCCAGCTTCAGCTCTCTGGCGCCAAGAGCCTCCTCCCCCGAGGAAAGCCGCAGTTCGCGAGCTTGCGAGTGCTCCCCGCCGCCCGAGGTCGGGGGCACCAACCGCGCCAGTTCGGCGCGGGCAAAGGACAAGAACTCCGAGACGCTGGAGAATGTCTTGGAGAACCCGGGGCCTTCCTCAACTCTCCCGGGTTCAAGGCAGGGGTCAGCGTTCCCAAAGGCCGAGCCCCTGGGGATGAACCCGCCTGCTTCAAGTCTGCGCGGTCCAGAGGTTGCCTGGGGATCCACGTCGCGCATTTCCCCGGGGCCTTCTGTGCAAACAGCTTCGGCCTCGCCTGCAACGACTGGAGCCACCTCCCTGATCCTTGGGGCGGACCGGGGGCTCGGGGGCTCGGAGTCGCCTCCATCGGAGGTGTCGGTGGAGCTCGTCGCTTCGGCGTCTTCGCCTCCCGGGGCCGTTTGCTTGGCCACTCCGGTGTCGGGCTCCTGTGCAAGAGACCAGAACAAGAAGTCAGGACGATGGCAAAAGGGAAGCAACTTCACGTTCAAGGCCAGTTGCCAGCGAAGCTTACCGGCGGGCTCTCTTCGAACCGGAAAAGCTCCATTTCTTCTTTACCAAGTCGTCAAAGAGGTCAGGCAAGGACAGGCTCTCCTCCCCAACCTCCACGTCTGCAAGGGGAGGAGGGATAGCCTCCGACGCCTGGTCAGACTCCTGCATCGACGGCGAGCCTGGCGGCGCTGGCTGCTCCAGAGGTTCGTCTCCCGGCGGTTTGTCGCTGCCTCGGAAGGAGCACCGGGCCTCCGCGCCTGCAAGCCACTCCCGGAGGAGCCGCCTCGTCGCCTTCGTCATCCGAAGACCCGGGTTCTTCAGGGGAAACGTCCCCGTGGGCAAGGTTCTGCCCCTTGGCCTCTCTCCTTGAAGGCTGCATGCTTTGGGTGCCGGCGGGGGCTCAATCTTGGTAGTACCCGCCACCCCATACTCATTACACGCTGGCATTGAAGATCGGATGCCGTCAGCGGCTGGATCCTCGAACAGCGGCAAAACCTCATCCTGGAATTCAAAGGGTACCCATGGCAACAGATAGCCCATGGTCAGAGCCTAGGTAGTCTCTGTCAAGTGGAATCTGGACCGTGGAAGGCTGCTGCCCACCTGAATGAGTTCCCAGAGCGGGCGGCTCCGGAACTACAAAGGAGCAATCCCTCTGCGAAGAAAGTCCGCCAGGATCATGGCGCCCGTCACTCCCCTTGCACGGAGCGCAGACAGCTTGTTAATTGTAGTGACCCAGCACACCACTGCATGTTGTAGTGTACAAGTCGTTGACATAATACTCACGGAAGGACCAATCCGTAAATATTACATCCTTCAGAGTAGTACAACAGAAACATAGTCGGTCCAAGGTAACACTATAGGATTACAGCACTAATCAATACAAAATCTCGAGAACCTCCTTTACAAACAGAAGTAGGTCTCATGCAAATGAAACTCTCAAAAAGATCCAAGTCGTAGTACTAAGCTGGATACCAGCTCTACTCAAACTCCTAATCCACAACTACTGTTCTCACACCCTAACTATTCATCTGGAATCTTTTCCCTTTCGCATGTCAACGGGCAGCCAGAGCCGTACGCTGTAGATCTAGTGCGACTACATGCACATGGGTGGGACCCCTTAATGCCCACGGACTCTGGTGTCTATGATGGTCTGCAAGGGGATGCCTAGGTATCTACCGTAAGGGGTAGAGCCAGGGGTGATTCTGCTATGCATGAATTGGGTGGGCATGCGGGGTTGTTGGAAAAGCACGGCGAATGGCTTGGATCAACGACTGGGCCCCACACCAAAGGAAGTGTGGATGGGAAAGACTCGCCCGGTTGTGCAACAAGGCGTTGGTCTCTTATGGGTAAAGTAACGCACCTCTGCAGAGTGTAAAAATGTGACATGTTACTCCACGTTCCAGGAAGGAACGGCGAACGCTGCAGGAAAGGAGGCTCCTCAAGGCCCTAGCACCTGTGAATCGATGACGGGCATAGTTTTCTGAAGATAAAATGAATCTTTTCCTAAAAATGTTTTACAAAGATATGCATGTTCATCCATGACCTTTTGGTATGGATGGTAGCTAGTGCATAAAACACCTTATTCCTGTTATATGAACTTGCTGAGTAACGCTCGTGTTGCTCACCCTTTCCTCTGTTGACCCCCTGCTTAGATTATTGGAGTTAGCCGAGGAAGGACAGGAATCCATCACGATGTTGGTGAGGTCTTCGACAAGGAGTTAAATCAACCTGGTGGAGTCTGCCGACGGATGAGTGGCGACAACACTTCAATGGTGGACCGTCGACGGCAATGCTTACGGACAAGACGTCTATTCTTGGAAGGAGAAGCACAACGCTAGACAAGGAGATTCCAGATGAATAGTTAGGGTGTGAGAACAGTAGTTGTGGATTAGGAGTTTGAGTAGAGCTGGTATCCAGCTTAGTACTACGACTTGGATCTTTTTGAGAGTTTCATTTGCACGAGACCTACTTCTGTTTGTAAAGGAGGTTCTCGAGATTTTGTATTGATTAGTGCTGTAATCCTATAGTGTTACCTTGGACCGACTATGTTTCTGTTGTACTACTCTGAAGGATGTAATATTTACGGATTGGTCCTTCCGTGAGTATTATGTCAACGACTTGTACACTACAACATGCAGTGGTGTGCTGGGTCACTACAGGTGGTATCAGAGCGAACGACCTTAGGATTAAAACCCTTTTAGGAGACTTGTAGGTTGGTAAGACTATAGGGAGTTATCATATTTAATTAAACTCTATATTTCTACAACTATGATGGTTATTCACCTGAGAATAATACTGTCATACCTGTATACACATTTCCTTACCCAACTGGAGTAGATATTCTTATTTACTATTCTATAGGTATAATATTCATCTACCTTATTTTATTTTCTTCAACTTGGTATGACCAGTGTAAGACTGTCTTGTACCAGTAGATACACCCAATAGTTTACATCTAAGTCAGTGTTACCTACATGGTATCATTGATAATCCTATCTTTTGAAGTAGAACCCTATCATTAGTTGTGATGGAGGAAGTCAGGAGATGTTTAATGATAGTGGAGAATCATCAACATTTAACTATGAAAAGTATGTTAAGACCCTAATGATACATACCAAAGGGGATTCACCTGAGTATAGTATAAAGTGTTAAGGAAACTAGGAGATGGCATTAATAATGACGGAAGCTACACTACTACTTCTGATGTACAAGGTTCCAGCTACATTGAGTTTAGTTCCATACGAAACCAAGCCATACCACAACTACTCTTTGAGTACTTTGTCCTAGGATTACTCCGTTGCAAATGGGCAATTGGGGTAAATACTGAGGCAAAGAGTTGTTTTAGCATAGGACTATAAGGTAATATATACCTATCTTGTAGTGTATAGCATCTACGCCTGAGTACTTGAGATGCTTTTACTCAAGGTACTACTAATTTTATGGGCTTATGTTGCATGATTGACATATAACTGCATTTGCGATTTATTGGATCTTATTGGATTTTTGATTGGCTAGGTTGGTACATGAAGTTAGAATTTGATGTACAATGGCATGATTGTCACATTGAGTTCTTTTCTTGATGTTACTGATCTAGAGGTAGATAGGATTCGTGTAAGGGAGAGACGTGTTCTCAGAAGCAAGACAACAATGAAAGCTCATGAAGAGAAGGAAGTCAAGATGATCGAAGTAAATGAAGCTACACGTGGGGATGGACCACAAATCATATTATATTTAGATCCGGAGGTCAACAACATCAGAACATGGAAGAATGGAGGAACTACGAAAGTTCAAGGAAGAGTACCATTACCATTGGGAGAAAGGTTAATCAACAATGATGACAAGGAACCTACATGAGAAATTCTACCGAGACTTATCCAAGGATGACGATTATTGAGTGAAAAACATCGAGCGGGAAATTGAAGACGCTCGGATAAGAAGCCACAGGATGTAGTCATATATAGTTAGGAGTTGTCGTAACTTGACGAAAGAAATGGGTGTTGGAAATCAGAAGGCACAATTGATCTTTTGAGAAAGTTCGAGGAGTAGATGTATAGGACTTGTATGCCTAAAAGAGCCATGAAGTGATGGTAGAGGAATATGAAGCAACAATCTAATACTTGGCGGTCAATAACAAGGTCTGATAATTTAAGCAAAGCAAGATACTGGAAACACAGAGGTTAAGGAAATACAACTTTGTAGTTCAGTGTTCCAAAGTACACCTCGGAACCATGGGAGAAAAGATTATGGTTTATCAATAGCCCAAGGAGTTAGTTATTTGGTATGTCGCCAACAGAGACATGTGTTGTCGAGATATAATGAAGTCACCGTTTATACGGGGTAACTATCGAGAAGGATGAATTGCCATAGGATTGACATCTAAGATCCAAGGACTCGGATGGAGGTTGAACCAATATAAGATTGAAGAGTCACGTCGTTTGATCACCCAAAAGAAAGGAACCAGTTCTAGCAACAGACAGATGAAAGAGTTGTATATCAGACAAATTTGAACTAGATGACCAACAGCCCGTTCTAAATTAGAGTTAAGTTATCACCTATTGCAACTAGTTTTGCAATAGTCTTTTCTTAAGACCCTAGGTGAGACAACTGGTGCTAGTCCGAGTGAATATTCAATTTACCGGGAGATCTTATTGGTTGTTCACAGTGGTGGACTTACCAATTGTTCTTCGGGAAGTTATTGGATGTAGGAATGATATCTCTGAACCGGAGAATGTCTCGGGAATCACAATCTGGTGATAGTACCGGTGTTCTTCGAGAGACCATAGGTATACAGGTTGAAAGTTTGAGCACAAAGGGCATAGAGAAAGCAACTGTATTCAGCAGAAAAGATCTAGTTGTAACTTGAGACTGAATGGATACAATTAGATGAAGATCGACTAACAAAAGGTCAGACGAAAGGAAGCACCCTAGCAAATTCGAAGGGGAGAGTATGTAATACCCGTAGTTCAGAGAGTAGAAAGGAGCTAAAAATAATGTGTGCATTTTCATAGCATGCATCTAAAAATCCGGGAAAAATAAAAACTTTTTCGACGAAGTCATAGAGTGATCGACCAACACTCGAAAGACTAGTTGAGAATGCACGTATATGAGCATATGAGAACCTAATATCCTAAGTGAATATCTTATTAACTTATCATTTTAAGACATTATTTCATAAGCACTATACATCTCTAATACAAATTGAACATCCAACAACTAAAGTATCTTTAGATACAACTAATGGAATAATAATAAGATACAACCTTTATAAGAGGAATGGGGTTGAAAGCTAGGTAAATCCATCATTTATGAAATAAGTACAAATCTTAAAGGAAAGAAGAATGAGAAGTTCAAGGAAGGATAATAAAATCCTAAACTAAATCTTAATCTAGATCGTCTTACTTTATCAAGACCATCTTATCTTCTTATCTCCCAAACCTTCTCGAAGTCATTTTGCAAGAGAAGCAAATCACAAGAAGGTAGAACTACGACAAGAAGACTTTGAAGAGAGATTTCTTAGGTTGGCAAAGAAGTACTATACCAATCTATCATTGAGTATTTGGAAACTCTTATATCAGAATCTATTATTATTAATCTCTCTAGAAATAGTGTGATATTCCAATGTTCGTGTTATATAGAAGTAGTTTGATAACAAGCCTCATGAATTTGTTAGCAAATCACTTTTGTATGCTCAAACAATTGAGTGTCATATACAAATAAACAGAAGGTCAGATAATCTAGTGCATGTCAGCCAAGTGATGGGAAATTTGATGTGATAAAATACACACACATTCTTCTATAACCAACTTAATTAAAGCTTTGCTAGGATTTAACTGGATGTCTTCACCAAGTGATGTTGGATACTAGATACAGAATCTTAATAACTTATCATTTGGATCACCTTGATTCAAGTAGGAAAATATGATAAGATACAACCATGATCCATACAAGAGAAAGAATAGCGAGGAGGAAATAATAAACCACATTACAACTTAGGCAACATATTCAAGTTTCTAAGTAAGCAAGCTACATGGAGATTTATGGTGTTTCTCTAGGGATATGAGTTCCAAGGAGGGAGTAAAGCCAATTCATAAAGCCCACATAATAATAACCTATATCTAGATATCACATGAGTAAGCCTCACATTCATACACACGTCATAACTTCGGGACGAAGTTTTTGTTAAGGGGGAAAGACTGTAATACCCCAGCGTTTAGGAGTTATCGGAGGGCAGAAATAGGAATTTGTGGATCTACATGAATGCATTTGAAAATCCTGAATAAATTTTTCACAAATTTAAACTCTGGAGTGGTCGAAGTTTGATCATCTTCATGATTTAAGCTTTAGATCATCTTAGGTGAATTTGATAATTTTTGACATGACCTTTAAGAATTTGCTTGTAGAAGGAATTTGAATTCAAACTGATTATTCAAATAATTGAATTTGTAAAGTAAATTCAAATTCAAACATTTAAGTAACAAAAACAATAATTAAGTAAATGAATTAAAAGATATTTGAATAATCCAAATCTTTACAATAAATATTACAACTTATGAATTCTTTTAAAGACAAATAAAACATTTTATTGAATTAACACACATTACATTGTCTTTACAAATTATTTACAACTAATGGAAATACAAAGAAAGAGAAAATTACAAATTGTTTCATAAACTAAATGTCTTGTATTTCTTCTTCTTGATCTTTAACCCATAGTTGTTTCCTGCAAAACAAAAGGAAAAGCAAAATAGAAAATAATACAAAGGGGAATTAGAATTAGTATTACTCTCAGTTTAGCAATGAGTTGCATTGCTAATTACATCATTGAGTGTTGTATTTAGGGGCTAAGTGTAGTATCTGTTCTTAATTCACAAGTATTAGCCTCAGTGCAACATCATTGGCTAGGTCACAAATCCACTTGGCAAGTGAAAATAATGCACAACTTAGAGATAATCTCAAGCCAGCCGAAGCTTTGCTTCCAGGTTCAAAGGATCTGAATAAGCAGGAAGGCAGGCAGCACTGTCACACATGCAGTTCACTGTGCTGTCAATAGCACAACAACCAGCCTGAAGGGATAAGAGCACCAGGTCGTTGCAACTAAGCAAACTAGCACCATCTCTCTCACAGCAAGAACCAGTTCGAGTTCCTCACTGCACAGCACCCAGTTCTTCAGCCAAATAATCAAATCCATTCACTTTTCACCACTCAATCCTTGCTGAGAGCAAGAACAAGATGGGATAGAAGCACAAGGCCAAGCAGGAGCAAGGAGGGAAGGCCAGGAGCTAGAGGATAGCATCTGGAGCTGGAGGAGCAGGCCAGCAAGGGGAGCAAGGAGAGGAGCCCCAGGATTTGTTGATCAAGCAAGTAGCAGATCCACAAGCAACCACACACGACCAACACCATCACACACCAGAAGGTGATTACCAATATTCTTTAGCAAAAGTATTTGCTAGAATAAATAGGAGGGTGGCTGGGTTGTTTCCTCAGCTCAGCATAGGAGTGCTATGCTAAAATCATCACAGGAAATAAAATAAAACAAGCAAGTATCTGTTCTTATAAAGAAAAAGCCTCAGCCTGTGCATCATAGGCAGGGGAGGTAATCCACAAACTTGGGCAAAGGCACACCAGCACCTGTTGCTGGGTATTACAATTAGAGTAGCACACATCCAGTACTTGGTGTTGGGCACAAATCCTCAAGGTAAGAGCACCTCAAACACAGTTGTGCACTAACAAGAGCAACGGTAAGCATAAAAGAATTCCCAAAGCTAAGATTATTGGCTAAGCTTCTGTGTAACTCAACCAGAGGCATCACAGCATGCTAAGCTAAAATATTTAGCTCTAGAAACTATTCAACACTTACACAGAGCACCGCCAGAACTTAATATCAAATAGAATCCATGAGAAGCACATCTCTGAACCAGGGTTCAGAGTAGCACGCACAGCACATCCACACTGCCAGATCATGTATTCCATGATCTACTACTCACTAGTAGTAGCCAGGAACTGAAGGCACCTATAAACAGCAAATACAAGCTTATAGTGTATCTATTTTATTTAAAATGCACATAAATTATGCCTGCAAGTAATATTGTTGCAACTTAACAACTAGCACATTTCTGCACAGCATGCCACAGATTCACTGCAAGGAAATAAACATCTAATCCATCAGCCAAGCAAGGCCACAAGTTCAATTTCATGAGTTCTTGAATTAAAATACATGTCACGGTATCAGTTATATGATAAATCATCTATAGCAATTTTTGAATACTGTTAACAGTATGGACAAAGGATAATAATTATACATCACTCAATTTGGCACTTATGAGAATCAATCTATCAAGTATTCAGTGGAAATCATCCACTGCAGCTAGCAGAAATCAAATCAGCTGCAACTAGCATCTAAATCAAAATGGCAGAAACAACATTGACAGTGTGATACACTACAAGCACAGCACAATCACTCACGTCTGATCATTGCCTAGTTGAACCAAAGCCGTACCACAAATCCTAGAATAGCTAGGAACACTTCTAACTATCTTCTACATAGAGAGCAATCTAAACTAGGTGAGCTATGGCACGATGGCCATGCTCCAGAGCAAGGGGTGGTTCAGCTAGAGGGGAACCAGAGACGGATCACCTTGAGTCGTTGTAGTCGAGTGCGCCCGAGAGGAAGGAGGCGTCGCAGCGAGGAACCGGAGTTGGAGACCTTGGCGGAGCAGCGTCAGAAGGTGGCGGCGTCAAAGACCGGAGCTGGTCGGAGCAGGGTGTGCAGCAGCGGCGAATCGCCGGGCGGACGCCGGGGCGATTAGAGGTCGCTGGGGATCGCATGGGCGCGGCGGCGGAAGAATCGCGCCGGCGACCAAGCTGCGGGGGCTAGAGTTAGCCGCAAGTGTGCGGGCGAGAGAGCATGGAGGCGATGCAGCGAGGAGCTGGTGGCGGAACCTTGGCGGAGCAGAGAAAGATGGCAGCGTCGCCGGAGCCGGCCGGAAGCGGCCGGAGCAGTGGCGGCGGCGACGGCGGCGATGTATCGCCAGAGAGGAAAGGGGATCGAGCAGGGAGAGGTCCGTGCGTGGTGTGCGTGCGTACCTGTGTTGGGTACGTACTTGGGCTTGGCCCAACCATTTTGTTGGGTTAGTGTACGTGGGTGCTAGTAGGCCCACTCGTTTTTTTTAAAAGTAAATCATTTTCTTTGTAAACCTGAGTTTATACCAAAAATAAAAAAATATTAAAACTTAAATGAATTTTCACACCAAATTAAAGGTCACAAAAATCAAATAAAAAATATGAAACCAACTCTACAAAATATGAGGGATTTTTATGAAAGTTTTATTTCAAGTTGTGGAAAACATTTTGTGGATAATAAATTCAAGGATCCTTAAATGGAAATGACTTGAAATTCTTTTTCAAAACTATTTTCCTAAAGTAAAATAAGATGGGTAAATAAAGTATTGAAGTTCAATATTGAACTATCTAAATTTAATCACTTTGAATTTATTCCTCATGAAAATTGTTGCCAAACTCTCTAAATAATTAATGACTCTTAAACACTCGAAAAATATTAAAATCCTCGACTTGGGAATTTTGGGTGTTTTGCGATGCATCTCATATTTATGCATAATAGCATCTTGCCAGAGTTTTCTGTAGTCCTTACCAGGATTACGTTGCCTTTTTCAGAACTCGGGGTTTTACCGTAAACCCTAGAACCCCGAAGGGTTTGAACTGCTATTCCTATCCAAGGCAAGTTCACTCTTGCTCATGTCCTACTTGATTATGTTTATCAAAGTAAATGAAAAATACTATGGTTTATCATTGCATGAAAAAGAAAAACCTATCTTCGAATGATGTGAATTGCTATATATATATTGTTGGCTGGCAGATGGAACCATGGAATGATGTGGTTGGTGGAGGTTCCATTTGCACGGGAAAGTATTACCTAGGACTTAAGAACCAATGCCGTCAGCGTTCTTGTGCCGAAAATGAAGCGTTAACCATGAGACTTGGAATGGGACGGGAAAGTCATATGTGATCTTTTCCCTTTCGCATGTCAACGGGCAGCCAGAGCCGTACGCTGTAGATCTAGTGCGACTACATGCACATGGGTGGGACCCCTTAATGCCCACGGACTCTGGTGTCTATGATGGTCTGCAAGGGGATGCCTAGGTATCTACCGTAAGGGGTAGAGCCAGGGGTGATTCTGCTATGCATGAATTGGGTGGGCATGCGGGGTTGTTGGAAAAGCACGGCGAATGGCTTGGATCAACGACTGGGCCCCACACAAAAGGAAGTGTGGACGGGAAAGACTCGCCCGGTTGTGCAACAAGGCGTTGGTCTCTTATGGGTAAAGTAACGCACCTCTGCAGAGTGTAAAAATGTGACATGTTACTCCACGTTCCAGGAAGGAACGTCGAACGCTGCAGGAAAGGAGGCTCCTCAAGGCCCTAGCACCTGTGAATCGATGACGGGCATAGTTTTCTGAAGATAAAATGAATCTTTTCCTAAAAATGTTTTACAAAGATATGCATGTTCATCCATGACCTTTTGGTATGGATGGTAGCTAGTGCATAAAACACCTTATTCCTGTTATATGAACTTGCTGAGTAACGCTCGTGTTGCTCACCCTTTCCTCTGTTGACCCCCTGCTTAGATTATTGGAGTTAGCCGAGGAAGGACAGGAATCCATCACGATGTTGGTGAGGTCTTCGACAAGGAGTCAAATCAACCTGGTGGAGTCTGCCGACGGATGAGTGGCGACAACACTTCAATGGTGGACCGTCGACGGCAATGCTTACGGACAAGACGTCTATTCTTGGAAGGATAAGCACAACGCTAGACAAGGAGATTCCAGATGAATAGTTAGGGTGTGAGAACAGTAGTTGTGGATTAGGAGTTTGAGTAGAGCTGGTATCCAGCTTAGTACTACGACTTGGATCTTTTTGAGAGTTTCATTTGCACGAGACCTACTTCTGTTTGTAAAGGAGGTTCTCGAGATTTTGTATTGATTAGTGCTGTAATCCTATAGTGTTACCTTGGACCGACTATGTTTCTGTTGTACTACTCTGAAGGATGTAATATTTACGGATTGGTCCTTCCGTGAGTATTATGTCAACGACTTGTACACTACAACATGCAGTGGTGTGCTGGGTCACTACAGGATACTACACTTAGCCCCTAAATACAACACTCAATGATGTAATTAGCAATGCAACTCATTGCTAAACTGAGAGTAATACTAATTCTAATTCCCCTTTGTATTATTTTCTATTTTGCTTTTCCTTTTGTTTTGCAGGAAACAACTACGGGTTAAAGATCAAGAAGAAGAAATACAAGACATTTAGTTTATGAAACAATTTGTAATTTTCTCTTTCTTTGTATTTCCATTAGTTGTAAATAATTTGTAAAGACAATGTAATGTGTGTTAATTCAATAAAATGTTTTATTTGTCTTTAAAAGAATTCATAAGTTGTAATATTTATTGTAAAGATTTGGATTATTCAAATCTCTATTAATTCATTTACTTAATTATTGTTTTTGTTACTTAAATGTTTGAATTTGAATTTACTTTACAAATTCAATTATTTGAATAATCAGTTTGAATTCAAATTCCTTCTACAAGCAAATTCTTAAAGGTCATGTCAAAAATTATCAAATTCACCTAAGATGATCTAAAGCTTAAATCATGAAGATGATCAAACTTCGACCACTCCAGAGTTTAAATTTGCGAAAAATTTATTCAGGATTTTCAAATGCATTCATGTAGATCCACAAATTCCTATTTCTGCCCTCCGATAACTCCTAAACGCTGGGGTATTACATTAATGGCCGGAGCCAGGGCTTCCCCTTGAGAGCTTCTTTCCTTAGAATGTGTCAATCGCTCCGCTGGATAAAATGGAGTCATCAGATGGGGGTTGGTCCCATCAGCTTCGACGAAGTACCAGCTGTGCCTCCATTCTCCAACAGAGGCCTTGGTGAATGTTTCCGGTACTGGTGCGCCGCATCACTCCGGAGGCAGAAAGAGACACCGCCAGCGATCCACTTGGACTTCCCCAGGCGTGGAACGAAGAAATGGCGGAATAAGGTGATGGCCCTTCACGTAGTTACCCCACAACGGCGTCAGAAAACGGTCTTGACGGCCCTTCGTGTGGTTACCTGTGTAAAAGGTAAATGGGTTAGGTTGAGACTCCAAGTGCAGAGTGTATGTAGTAGTGGAAGACAGTTTTCCCCACGAGGGGTGACTCGAGGGTTTAATATCGAACTCTCGGGGAACCAGTATTTCAGGTGTTATCTCCTTATCCTTCTCTTGAGAACCTGCAACAAAATAAATTGTTTTGTGCCCTCAACCTCACCAAGTGGTTGTCAAGCACAAGGTGTGAGAATGATAATAAAATAATATATGCAAACAGTAGTAAATATGCAATGATGGTAAATAAATATGCAAGGATGTGGTAGCAATGATAAATGATATTTTTGGGTTTTTTATGATGAATGCAAGATGTAAAAGTGTTTTTGTATTTTCGGATTTAATAATGGCAGCAAACAAAAGTGGTGATAAAAGTGTTGGAAAGGTGTTTCTTATGATTAAAAATGGACCGGGGTTCATGGTTTCACAAATGCACTCTCTCTTGATAACGTGGTAGACAATGGAACACTAAAATTAACATGTAAGATGGCAAGACATGGTTTGACAAGTTATTAATAATATGGGCATCACGTCCTAACATAGAGATCTCAAGTATAAGTTGTTCTCTCTCTTATGCTCCACCAAGATGCGAACTAAATCATAACACCTTAGTAATTAAGATAAATCAGAGCATAGCAATAAGTTCAATGACATGAAGTTAAAATAAGAACATGCTAGATCTAGTCATGGAGATAGTGGCCAAGGTCACATCCACTCTCCGGTAGCATGGTATTTTTGTTTATCCCTAGTGAGGCAACAAAGTAAGGTAGAAAACCCAAGTGGATCGCAGAACTTTCTCTCACGTTCACTGCACTAGCCACCCCCCGTTACTCCAACTAATGCACACGTTCCCCCTCACATGCTCTCATAAACATGCTTGATCATGACAAGTAAATAAGAACGGGGTACATAATATGCATCTACTTTCATAACTGAAACAAAACCATTGCAATCTCAAACATGTATTAACTCATAATAAAGATCCACCACAAAGGAATTACATAGATGACCGTAATCATGTTCAGCAGCTCATACGGTACTAATTAGTGAAGCTCATAGAGAGGAGAGATACATAAGTTACTTCCACAAACCCATAGTCCAGGGGTGGACTACTCCCTCTTCATCATGGTGTCGGTGGAGATGTTGTTGGAGGGGAAGGAGACCACACCGGCAGCGCCCCGCCGGAGTTTTCCCCCTCCAATCTTCAGCTCCAGTCTCTGTTTCGTGGTTTCTGTGTTTCGGCGGCGCTCCCTTTCGCGAAAGCCCTGGGGGGTCTATATATAGTCGTTTTTAGGTCAAGACGAAGCTTCGGGAAGAAAGATCGACGGCAGCGGAGGCCCGAGGGCCAGGATGGGGGACCCCACGCGGTCAGGGAATCTGGCCGCGTGGGCCCACCCCTTTTGGCCTTCTGGTCTCCGTTTCTTCGATTCCTTTGCGCCTACGTTTCGTTCCTTCCAAAAAAGTGATCCCCGTAAAGTTTCAGGTCATTTGGACGTCGTTTGGGTCCCTGAAACATCAAAATATAGAAAAAGGGGTTTTCTGACAGCGCAGGGTTAATTCCAGAAAAATGGGGAAGTTGTTAATTATCCCCAAAACTCAATATAAATCATGAATATAACCCTTATATGATGCAAATAACATGGAATAACATGTAATAAAATGTAAAGTTCATGTATGCATTTTACATGCATCAACATCCCCAAGCTTAACCCATGCTCGTCCCGAGTATGAAGGTGATAAAACTAACATGGACTTTGCATTTTAATACTATCAATGGATATCAAAGGTGATTACTATTGCTACATAAGTCAAATGATTCATTCTTCAAAGGAATAACAATATGCAAGATAAATTATGAAGTGATATCAAATACTCAATGTAAAGATGTTCAATGATAAATTCACAAAGTGTAATATAGAAGAAAGTACTATGGACCAAATGTATGCATAATGAAAAGTAAAAACATCCTATGGTGGTCATAGAGTACTTCTTATGAAAACTGAATATAAAAGGTGGACACTTTGGATAGATAAATAAGTAGAGGTAAAGCATGAATA